>JABBWB010000745.1:0-14440 GCA_016628085.1 Suillus occidentalis
ATCACTGATGTCGGTCCATCTAATGCTATGTCGATAGTGAATATTATTATTCAGCATTGTAATTTGAATAAGGGCATATCATGCGAAAAGGTTTTCAGTGATGTACTACCAGTATGTACCTATAATATTGTGAGTACTCATCAGAGTCTGTCTACTACCGCTCTTCACTGATGCGTCTGCTCCGCCATGGCGCCATATTCGGGCACTAGCCAGGAATAAGTCATCCGAGTCTTATTTATTCCTCGTCAGTGCCACTGGCAGGGCCCGGTGATGGTGGCTGAATTAACAAATGATGGCATCTGTCACCAACTGCGCACACGATGGTTGAATGCAGTGTGATTTGTTGCATAGCTTCACAACACGCTTATCCATGTTTGGTATCCTTATCATAGATTGTGCGAATAGCCCAATGATTGAAGAAAGTGGTTCGAAATCATGGAGTCTTCGGAAGAAACATGAGAGATGTACACTGCTTGGAAGTGGGTGTCGGTAGCCCCCAGGTCAAGTGAGTTGTCTGTTTTCTCCCTTTGGACATCGCCTACATCTCATTTCTTAGTCTTTAGGCGTCACATAACTGACTTCGTGCATGTTCCGTTCCTGGGGCAACCATCGTCAGCGACTCTGCGAATTGGCGGGACTCCTCATACCTTTCGACAATGATTGCAGCGACAGGAAGTCTCGCTCTGATTGGGTGTGATCATATCACGGGATTCCTTTCCGGATGGATCAGCGCACAAATAACTCGAGAATGGTTTCTCCGAACCAGTTAGCGCCATGCACGCCCTGTGGCATCCACCAACAGGCCGTAACTTATTCCATCTATTTTTATGGCGCTGTGTTTCACAACCAACATTGATTCGATCAAAGACCGACTTCCCCTCTCTGCTTGACTCCATGCCACATTACGTGTTCCTGTCAGTCAAGACAGCACCTAGGCTACGCCGGTCATAAAAGCACTGCATGATGGTATATCATTCAGCACTGAGCACCGTGATAGTATACATCCACCAATTTGACATTCGCTACTCCCTCACACCATCCTCAAGCAGTATGACCATAGTCTCAAACGACCCCACTCAATGGCCATCCATTAATTCGTATCGTATCGCCAGCTATTTTATAGGTTCGTGAAAGCGAGTAGGGCAGTGACTGTCTCGATCTAACCTTTTTGCAGTTGCCGCCTCTGCTGGGGTGATATACGATTGGGGTGAGCAAGATGGTACTGAAAAACTACTTATGTTCTCATCACATTTTCAGCATTAACGTTAGGACTTGAGGTGGGTTGATGTCATCACAGGAGCAGCCATAACGCTAAAGACGGTCCGATAGGTTGAACTGATTTGGGTGAGAAGAGTCCTACATCATAAGAACAAATGATTGATTCGCGGCAGAGGCAACACTGGTCCCTCATGACTGGCTTATATCTCAGTGTATGTAGCATGTGCTGTAAGTTTGATTGACAAGTTATTCTGACTTAAAATTTTCCTAGGCGCGCTATCTTGGAATAATATACGCGGCGTATGTTTGGGATGCTACGTAATTGGCGCTGTGCTAATCAATCATATTTCATATCAGCATAGGCTTGCTGAGTATGTCTCCTCATATACACCACCGTGTTTGTTTCGTCTTAACAGTCACATACAGTATATGTTCCAACAATCTCGTTGACAGATGCGGTGAGTATTCCCCACCGATGCCGGTCATTCCCTTTTGATTAGCTTATCATATAGGGGTAAGTGCTTTATCACCTTCTTGGTCCGGTATGACGACTCCCGCAGTTGTGAGTTTGGGTGGAGTATATGGTTTTCCGAGGCTGATCACGAACTGGATTTGCCAGGCCATATTGTGTATGTCATATCAAATTCGATGATCACAGTCGTAAATGCAATATTAGGCGGTGAGCAAGCATTTCCCTAGTGGTGTTGACTTGACTGAAATACTATGCAAGCTATCATGATCGCTCGGTTGCATGCCATGTACCAGCGCAGAAAAATGCTGATATTTCTCTCTATCATCCTCCTGGCCGTCACCATCGCCAATGTAGTGACTATAACAATAATAACGATTGATATGTCGGAGGGTAAGCTATACTCACAGATGAAAGACTTAATGTACTAGGTTTACTGATGAATATCAGAGGAGCTTGTTCTTTCCGGCACCTATCAATGCTATGTTAATTTCGGAGACAACATAAATCTCTCTTATTCCATGTATTGGATGTCCACCACTGCATGGGAGGTCCTCGCACTGTGTCTCGCAATCTGGATTGCCGTAAAGCACTTCCGTGAACTGCAACGACCATCGTCCGGATGGATCATCGGGGACTGTTTCACGGCATTAACGAAAAGTCATTTGGTTTACTTTGTAAGGTGGGTTCGCAGTATGAATGGGATCCACCTTTCCGCTGAAGCTTTCCATGTGCTAGCTTTGTTGCTGTCTCTTGTTTCAACTTCGGTTATTTGTCTCCAGCTATCTCAGCGGTAACGACAATCTATCTGCATGCAACCACAATTGATCAATTTTACAGAACCCATTCTCACTTAACAGCGAGATTTATCCGGGTCTTACTCAGATTTTCTTGCTTGTCCAGTTGTTTGTGCTTGGGCCACGCTTGATACTCAGTGTTCGAGAATACCACGCTAAGCGCGTGGCCAAGTCTGATGCAGCATCCGGCATGACTTCAATTTCTTTTCAGGAGCGCGTGCATGTGTCAACTAGCAGTAGTGTGTAGCATGGGATGTGTTCGATGCAATCCATTTGGCGGGTACTCTGCGTGTTATTTTTTACAGCTTATACATAATTTCTACACTTACACATACTTCGGATGTCATGCGGGTTGGATAGGCGAGAACGAAAGACACCTTACTATATTCATTTATCGCGTGCACAGCTACTGCTGATGGAGGTAATCTAGATTCTACGTCACGGACGTCATACAAGCTTAATTCGCCTTCACAATTCTACCAATGCAGTAGATGATAACTCAGGAAATACGAGATCATTCGTGTATTGACAGTGTAATCATTTTGGATATAACTCGTCCTGGTTGATTGGGTGGAATTCGCTACCCCCCCCCCCCCCCCCCTTCATGCGATGTAGGTCTTTCAGGTGTATATCAATAGGCATTACTGTCGTTTAAAGAACATAAGGTGCTCATTACATTTGTCGAACGCAGTCAGAGTGGTGCTCGCAGAAATCTTCAGTTAGTCCTTTGGTCACTGCTAGTCTAGCTCAGAAGCCCCTTCTCGGTCCCAAACCTTTGCACCCTGTATCATATACTCATCATTTAATCTCGCTGCCGTGAAGAAGAGTGATCCATTCAGTGCTTCTGCGCCCTCTAGTTCCGTGCCCTTGAAGTAGCCCTTAGGCCGTGCACCGTAAAGGGAAGAAAAATGCGCAAATGCGCGCTGAATCTTAAACGTGTCACGGCCATCCAGTTGCAACATTGCGGACTGAATAAGATTAAGAATGGGTTGGCGATCTTGCCCTCTAATGACAGGGATGAGGTGGATTCGAGGAAGCCTCGAAATTAATGTCCGGTCGAGGGGAACCGCGTGCGATCCACCAAGAGAGAGACGATGCAAAGTGTGAGCGAAGCAACATAACCTGCGAGCTTTGCGGAAGGTAAGACAGCACGGATGGAAGGAATAGAGTTGAGGCAACCAAATGCATGGTTAAACATTTCAAAAATCAATGTTGTTTCCATGATATTGGTGTTCAGCATCTCCACAACCGGACGATTGCGCTACTGAAGTCGTAAGCATTCGTAAGTATCCGTAACACGCTTGAGCTAAGCGTTCATTTCAGTCGGTTTGCAGATGTAGGTCCTCGAGCTTCAAGTCGTGTCATGTTTCGATCCGAATATGGTAAATCATATCACGGTCTGGCTCCATCAAACCACGATGGGTGTGCAACGGCGCCTAGTAGTAGCTCTGCAGTGTTTCTCTCATCGTATATCACCCTCGCAGAATTAAGCTGCAACAAACCATGATTGCTTCAAAAAACTACAATATACACGTGGTATCGTCAGCTTTCGCTACACATGTCCTCGCTCCAGTCTATTTACTCGCTCGCAGCCTACTTCTTCTCTCGTGAAAGCCAGCCTATCGTCATGAACATTCTCAGCAGGCAAAAGAGGAATAGAGAAGAGAGTTTACCTCTCATCTTCTGATCATGAGCCTTTTGCCGTTCACGATCCATCGATTTCTGACGGGTAAGCTCTGCGTCAGCCATGGGTGCCTCTGAATAATAGACGTGAGTAGCACATATTCGTTGGTCAACGAGATATACCGAAAGAGAATTGAAATCAAAGCGCACCGTTGGGAGCGACCTTCTTGATCTCCTTGAGAGCTGTCTCTGCTTTCTCAAAAAATCCAAGCTCTCCAAGAGCCTTTGCTTTTCGGAAAAGTGCTTTAGAATTGGCAGCGTTTTTGCTAAGAGCCTACAAACTAAGCAAGAAAAATTTGTGTCGGAGAGCGACAAACCTTGTCAGCTGTATCCACTGCTCGCTTCCAGTTCTCTTGTTTGATATGGCATGCGGACATATTTGCGTACACTTTCTCCAGAAGTACATCTGCCTGTCAAGCAAAGAACTCCTGTTACCTTTTATCGATCGACGGACCGTCGATTTCGTACCTCAGTCGTTACGTCTCTTGCACCAGCAGCTTGGTCCACTGCTGATGTCGACGACAGAGACGATGGGCCAGCCATTCCGAGTGATTTAAGCGCATTTCTGCAGGATAATAGGCTCGCAAAGCATGAACATGAGCTAGCATAGTGCAACCGTACTTATCGATGCCGTGAAGATACAGAAGCGTCTTCACGTAGTAGCTACGTCAGAAGTCGTCTATACATCATACAAATCCTTCATCATTTTCTCACCTCATGGTATGATCGCAATGCTGCACATGATATGAGGATCACTTAATTGACAATGCGAATGATGCGCCACTCACCACTCTTGACATCTCCTACTTTGAAAGCAGCATCACCAGTGTCTTTCTTTAAGCGTGCGGTGACCAACTTTGACTCTACGGTGGACAGCTCCGCTTGCGTAGGTACTTTGACGTTTGCATCGCGCAAGCTATCCTGCACAACACCGGGTGATGACAACGATTCGCTGACCTCCGAGGTTTGAGCAGTTGAGAGAGAAGTGTCTGGATTTGACATCGTTGGGCGAATGAATGGTAGGATAGAACAAGTTGAGAGTAGTGATGGTAGGACTTAGGATTTTGGGAAATCAACGGGCAGTACTGACTTTTTACTCCCTATGATCAACCTCGGGTGCTGCCGAATCCCGACTTGAAAGGGCAACTTGACTCTTTACTTCTAAACGTCACCATGACTCTATAGTACTATTGTAACGGCGCTGGCGCCAGCACCCGACTTGGGTGATCTTATACCCCTTGAATGCCTCGCAAACTGGTCTCTGTTCAGCTCGTGGTTTCTGTGTATGTTATGCTAACTTTGGACGAAAGCCAGTTTGCGCTCGCCAATTTTGTTCCAGTATCTCGTCCATATCATCGTCTTCAGCGCACAATCACTGACCAGGGTGTAGCTATTCCAACTGACCACAGTGACTACACAGATGCTGTGTTTACTTTCATCGAGTGCGGTGCGGTTACACAAGCAATGTCGTTGTACTTTGTACTCGTCTGGCAGCCTAGCTGGTCTGATGGTAACTGGGGGACAAACTAACTCACTGGTAGCTGAGCGCTGTTTGATGATACAAACTTACAAATAGTAAGTACAGACCTCCTCTAGAATTTGTCAACGAGCCTGATGTGCACAAGCCATTCATTCGTTAAAGCTTACGCACTGAAACATGCCTCATAAATATCGCGGCCATCACTCCGCTGATGATGCTGAAAGTGAGGAAGACGATGGAGATTTATATCAGCACCTTTCTGGATCGCCGAGACGTGATACATATGCAACCGAGCTATCACAATGATTTGCGTGATGTTTAGCCGATATCACTGAGATATCGCAGCTGCGTAGATCACCGCCCAACATCCCAATGATGAAAAGTTCTATCCATTGTTGTATGATGTAGTGTATAAACCTGGCAAATCCAGTAATGTTAGTTTGATATTGAGGGATGATGCAGTCGAAATATGCTCATAGCTGTGGCAGTCATTATATTGCACTCCGAAGCTGGTCAAGACTCACCCCCTAAAAGGGAGTACAGTTGAGTAGATAGAAATGGCAATGATTGCAGAGTATTGACTGCAGTGTCGGTTAGAAGAAACCAACGTATGCGAAGAGGCCTGCACAATATGCTCAACCTATTGTGACAGATGGCTTAACACAACTTTAGCATTCAACATACACACGCCACGGGATATTCCAAGGTGACGCACGTATGATTGCTTCAAGTCAGCACAATTTGCCACCCGCACTTATGGTGCAAGCTACATACACTGAGATACAGAACAGTCGAAGTGAGCAGTGATGGCTGTGATGAATGCGCTGTATTTTCTTGATTTTATCACGTAGGACTCTGCTCACCTAGACAGTTCAAACTGCAAAACTATTTCGAGCCAGATAGCTGCTCCGGCGAGGGCATTAACCTACCTCTTGTGCGGGTGAGAAGGTCCCATTTGCGTAGTAAGTTGTAACACAGCTGTACCTGCAAAGCTAGCCCTGCCATGAGATTTGCCTTAAAGATAACAAGAAAATTCTCATCAGAAGGTCGGCGAGGAGCTCTGCCAGGTATGAACTGGTGAACGATCTGGATAAAGGCTTAATTCTCAAAAATTCTGCAAGTGAGAAGCTTATTTGTCAGTATTTGGCTTGGTGAGCTCGACGTTTGCGACATCTCCCGCACAGTTCAATTCTACCCACCCAGTGGTAATTATACGAAAACAAACAGAAACGCGATGGCACTCCTCGGTACGATCGCTGGTTTCTCATTATTCGGTCTTGCAGCACGTTTCGGGCAGCTTGCAATAAAGAAGAGAAATCTCATGGAAAGTGCGTGCCCTCATTCACCATGGTGTTCATTGTGCAACAGGCATAATACTGATATTGGCTTCGTGAGCAGACCTCGGCGGGCACGCATTGTCAATGGGCGTTTTTGGTTATGCTGGATACTGGGCATACCAGTGGGACGAACGTGCGGCGGTTATGCTTGCGCAGAAGCGTGCGGAGATTACTGAGCGAAGAGAACGGAAGTTGGTGCAAGCTGCATGACTCATTTAGATTTTGGTCAGTGCGGTGCGGAGGCGAGTCCGTGATTCTTGATTCTTTTTATGATGGTGGTCTGATTTACGGCTTGAAGGTCATGCGTAGTGTACGCGGGATACCTCCCTCGCTAATAAGGTCTACTGTATATATTATCAGGTATCTTTCGACCCTGCACTGAACATTGAATTTTGCCTGCGCATGAGAAATATTGGATCGCACCAACCAGAGCAATAATTTTGCGACAAGCAACTTCAATATCTCAGGCTATCGCGGGTACCACGAAACGACTTGGATCATCAATCGCTTTGTCCATGTTGCGAGGGAGCCCGATATTCTCGACGTCTGCCTGCTTCGGTTCATCGAGCAATATTTATATGTTGCAGAATATCGAGATATCGGAAACCTTTTCTCAAAATTCCGGGAGGAAGCGTGCCGCCACTACCAGAAACCTAATAATATGCAAGCAAAAGCCGTCAATAACACACATGATGTATTTCTCTAACCTCCGGAAGGCCGAGTTTTTAACTATGAAAGGCAAAGCATAGGTGGAAGCGGAATGAGGACGGCAAGGACTGCAAGGGAAACTTCCAGCCCCACCTTTCATACAGGAGGCGGGGGCTTATCCATAGAGGGACTGACGTCTATCTTCCAGAATCACTGGCATTCCCACGGACGATATGCTCAGGTCCATGTTCTTGTTACTTCCTTTGGACTCCAGCAGTGACTCTTATTTGGGGCCGAGGGATTGGATCCCAGAGTCCGCGATTTAAATGTCTCTAGATTGTCGGTCTACGAGCTCGCTACTACACACTCGAGTCGGTTCCTGCTGCTTCCATTTGGACTCGAGACGTGATGATGCTGAGGCATGGAATTTCAGATCTAGTTGTACGTACCCTGGTCCCTTGTTCACAAATCTATGAGAAACACGTGTATACTAAACGCTGAGGTCGGCTCTTGATAAATTTATGCTCCGCTGCTTCTATCGATTCTTACCCCAATCTACAGTGCTCTAGACCATGTCTATAAGACAAATAGCCCTCCTTTGGGGATAAGCACTCATGATGGTGTGGGGTACAAGACGTCGAAGCGACTACATGAAATGTAAAACGCCGATATATACCTTCAATCGCCTGTTCGAAGCGCGTGGATGATGGGTTTCGCCATTTGAAAAGAAGGGCGATGGTGACCTCAAGCTCAAGTGCCGCCGGTTTAAAATTATTGTACGTATGAGAAGTCTTGATTTCATGCTGGTCGTGCGCCACGACGATAGTACCCAGACACGATCTTCTTACGATGGAATATCGCGGTGGATGTCGGAGTTGTCGGACCTAGTAATATGTTTGATTATGTAATTTTATGCCTCATGGTCATTGTTTCTCCCCGGACGACGACGACGACGAAGACATTCAAGATTGTCGGTGCCATTCGACGCGTTCACTAATAAATTCGATGCCAGTCACTCATTTGATGTCTGCTCAAGTTTCTCCGCTCGCTCTCATCATCCCCCGTCCACATATTCCTTCAGTTATCAGACCGCGTCTTTCAACAAGTTCTTTCATTTCTTCTGCTCCACGGACTCCTTCTCGTAGCCCAGTCGCGTCTCATATTTTCATTTCGCCCCCGGCTCCAAATAGGAACAGTTGTGATTCATGGAATAGCTCAAACTACGATTTTGACGATCCTAGTGTAGACTGGAAGGAGGATGAGGTTAGGTTACTCGGCAGGGTATGTTGACTTTCGTTTTTCGTCAAGTGATTGACCCAAAATTGCCCCCAGACCTTGGATGCGCTTCCCTCTCATCTTATTACGCCTTTCAACGGCTCAATCCCGCCTCCGAACCTTCTTGACAAGATTGCACGTGGTATCACTGCTGCTAAAGGCCCGAATGACTGGCCCCATTCCGTTACCGCAACGCGCGCTAAATTGCTCGACCTGGCCCGCGCAAGAGCAATGGAGGAGCGGAGGAAGTCCATCATTGATGAGGACGTCATCTTTCTCAGCGGCAATGTGCATCGTGCGGCAGATTTGAGCAAATGTGCTGAGCGCAACGGCACTTCACCAGACGTACTTCAATCTACCACAAATACTCTTAAGCGCCACCCACTATACAGGCAGTCCAGCATGGATTTCATGACCGACGCAAAGGCTGACCATAATGAGAGCATTGCTCGGTATGTCTTTCCTTCTGTTCTATTCCCTTATCTGATTATATCCAGCCTTTCGCACCGTCTGCAACGACACGAGCATACTTTCCACCACCCATACCTGCGTCCTGCTCACTTGCGTCGTCCAATGGAACATTCTCTCGCTCCTTCGACACCCAGCTCATCAACGCTCAATGCCTCCCAGAGCAATACGCGAAAGTCCACTGCGTCCTCAAATTCGAATTCCACCTTTGGCAGCCCCGTTTCCACATCGGCGCCTCTCCGCCCGTCCTCCCTGCGCAGATCGTCCACGTTGACCCTCGCGAGCTCCTGTGACATGCGCGTTGATCCTGAAGGTGACGGAGAGAATCTGTTTAAGACCGCCGAATTTCGCCGCAGCGGAGGGTATCCAGATGCAGCTATCGTTGGTGTAAAGGTTAAGAAAGTCCCCACGCAGCCTGCCACTCCAAGGACACTGTCAACGAAGAATGTCAAAACGCCCTACACAAAATCTAAAGTCCCTGCTTTATCTGTAATTTCCCCGCCAAGGACACCTCCATCCAAACCTCGAGTGCTACCCACCACCGCAGTCAAAGCAGCCACACCCATCAAACAGCCTAAATTCCGCAAGGGACACATGCCTTCCCTATCCGTCTCCTCTGATGAAGAGGAGAGAGCACGTTCTCAACGTGCGAAGAAGCCCCGCACGAGAGAACCTTCGTGGTCACTAACCGTGTCCTCAGATTCACATGCACGACAGACACTGCCAGTTTCGGCATCAACGCAAATTACTACTACATCGTCTGTGCACAAGGATTTGGCCAGGAAACGCGAGTCGGGACGGAGCGCTTTTTCACTGCCCCAGGCTTCCTCCAGCTCGTCGGATAACGACAATGAATTTTCGACGGCGAGTGTAGAGACTGCTGCAACAACCGTCTCGCTCTCTACGCCTGCCTTGCTCGTGTCTGTGCCGAAGGCGAAACTCAAGCCAAAGAAGGAGGAACTGAAGATGACAGCGAAGCCAAAGCCCATCCGACGCAACCCCATGCGCAACCCCTCTATGTTTGGTCCTGAACTCCCGTGTCCACAGGCTACTCCATCGCCTCCTTCACGTATCCCCCTGTCGTCTCCTATAGGATCTCCTGTTGCGGTATCCCCTGCATCTCCCGTGACTGCATCCCCGAGTACACCTGCTACGCCTTTGCTCGCTGCCCAGACGCGTCCACGCACGCTTCGCCGTGCTGCGCGTAGAATATCGTTTGGGAGTTTAAGGGCTGCAAGTCCTATTTTGTCTGGTGAGAGTGGGATGGTTGCGCTTGGGAGTGCGTTTCAGCTTGCTTGATTTCACTTTCGATGGTCTGGTGTGAGCAGTGCTCGCAGATGCCCATCTAATCCCATCTTCGATGCTTTATTTTTTACCTCCTCATCCCCTCTGACTTCATCTTTGTATATCTTGGATTTCGATGTACTTTTATGTCTTTTACGATCGCTCTATATGTTTCATCTGAGGAGTTCTCTTGATTTTTCTTTTCCCTCATTTCTTCTTTCCTTTGTTTTTGACGTCTTTCTTTCTTTACGTCTTTTATGTTCGTCGTTCGCAGGTTGCTTCTTACTTATGGTTGCTTATTTTTCCATGTCGCCTTCTGACAACTGACCTGGTATCGGTTTTTTTTTGCTCACGATTCTCTTTTGTATGTTTTGTTTGCCTCTAACCCGCGCTTTGACCTCCCTTTCATCTCTTCCGCCTATCTCGTCCGCGCCCATCCCTTCGCTCCTTACCGATCTTTTTCGATTTTCAATCCTCAAAGGTATGTCTCGCATGTCCCTCACCTTGCATATTCTGATGATCGAAATTTCATTCTGTCTTTCTTAGGACGCCCACACTCACTCGCTGGTTCGTTTGTCATTATGCGTGAATAACACATGCTTTTACACTCCTTCGTTCTCCGCTTTAAGCGGCCACTGTCATTCTCGCTCGGTTCATGAAACTGCACAGTTCACACAATCCCTATCTTTCGGTTTCTTGATCTTATCGATATCGACCTTTGCGTACGATTTTTCACGATGGAGGAAATTCTCACACTCCCCACCGGTTACTCGCTTCTCAAGCTCGTGGACGAGTTTGATCTATCTGTTCACCAATGCATCCATCTCATCCCGTCATTACTTCAAATCTGGAATCATCACATTCATTAACTTCCCATCCAAGCGTGTACCATCACCGCCCGTTCGCCATCAGTTTTCATTTCTATTGCCTCCGTGCATATCCACTTCTTTTTTTACAACAAGCCCCTCCTTTTTTGTACAACCGCGCCTTTCTCCCTTCTTTGTATGACTGCCCTCGTCGCTACGCACGTTGATCGTGTTTTATGACGGGGAATTGGATACGACGCATGTATGTACTTTGGTTGCATTTGTACTAATCAGCGTGTACATGAATTAGAAAAAAGGTTGTGGATTTTACTCGTCTCGTAATTGACAATGTCTGTCATGTCGATTTGTTTGTTCCAAGGCGCTGTTTGAACCTGTGTTGGATCATTGAGGGTTGGGGTCGGATTTTCACCACCAAAAGAATGATTCGAAGATCACATTGGCAGGTTGCCGAAACCACAATCAGTCCCCCGATCTTTTGCGGTGTTCAAACATTCCGCGCGAGTCACTGCCACTTCTAATCCCATCAATATCCTTTGATGCATATTTCCTTTCTACTACAGAATTCATGCTGAAATACCTACTTCCATTGATCAGATATCATTCCACATGGCCTCAAATCAAATACTGGACGGTGGTATATATTTCCATCAGGTTTTCTCCCTCGCTCACTCCCATCCTTAAACAACATGACTCTCATCTCAAATGATCCCAGTTGGTGGCCACTCATCAATACGAGCTTTATTTTCAGCTATTTTGCAGGTTCGTCAGCCGCATGATAATAGTGATGATTCGACCATCCCAATTTGACTCCAACTTTCCAGTCGCCAACTTTGCTGGGCTAATTTACGATTGGAGTGAGCAAGGCTAAGTATGAAAGACCCCCTGATATTCTTACAGTATTCTCAGTGCTTACGTTCGGACAAGAGGTACGTCGGTTCATTACAAGTGCAGCCATCTCGCTAAGAATGTTTGGTAGGTTGAACTGATTTGGGTAAGCGGACTCTCACATTAACGTGAAAATACCACAACCAATCCGTGGCAGAGGCAACGCTGGTCCCTGATGACCGTTCTCTATCTTGCTGTATGTAACCTGTGTTTTAAGATGTTTAGCAAGTTGAGCTGACTTCAAAGTATCCCAGGTGCGCTATAGTGCAATGCTTTGTGTTACATATGTTTAAAAGACTATGTAATCGGTGTCGTGCTCATCAGCCATCTCTCACAATCAGGATCCGCATGCTGAGTAAGTGTCCTTAAATTTACTGTGTTTGTTTCTTTTGACTGACAGCATACAGTCGATGTTCCAACAATTTCGATGACTGATGCAGTGAGTATTGCCTTCTATTTCATCCAGCCAACTAAAATACCATGTAGGGGTGAGTGAGATTCTCGAAAAATTTCAGTGGTTCAATATAGCAACGACTGCTACAGTTGTGAGTGATTTTGAGCGTGTGATCCTCTATAACTAAGGGTGCTGGATACGTCAGGTAATTTTGCGTATCAAGTGCAGCAATGCATAGCAGAGGTCGTTGATGTAATACTGGGTGGTAAGTCATATGCTTCTATGATAATCTTGATTGAAACATCACGATTCACGCTAGTCATCTTGATCGCTCGGTTGCATGCTATGTATCAACGTTCCAGAAAGGTGCTGATAATTCTTGTTGTCACTTTTCTGGCCGTCAGAATCACAAGCGCAGTTATCGCCATATTGATCATGACACATACTTCCTCGGGTAAGCCTTTATCATGGATGAAAGACCCAAGTGCATCAGGTTCATCGACAAATACTAGAGGAATTCGTTCTCTCCGGCAACCATCAGTGTATGGTCGACTATGAGGGAGATACCTTATTTTTTGGTAGCATGACCTGGACACTTGCCCTTGCATGGGAGGTCCTTGCACTGTGTCCCGCGGTCTGGATTGCTGGAAAGCACTTCCGTGAACTGCGACAGCTCTCAACAAGAGGTATCATTGGGGACTGTTTCAGGGTGTTGATGAAAACTCACGTCAGTTACTTTGCGAGGTGAGCTCACAACGTAGGCTAGATGCAGTTCTCTGTTTTCTGCTGATGCTCTGCATAGCTTTGTCTGTACTTCTTGCTTCAACATCGGTTTATTTTCTCCGACGCTCTCAGCAGTAGGCCATCTGTCGCCGACTTCCAAATGCGCTCATGATTCATTATTTCCACAGAATTTATATTCCCTGGAATCTGAAGTTTATTTTGGTCTCACCCAAACTTCCAGTTCGTGCAGATATTCGTGCTGGGACCACGCCTTATACTCGGTGTTCGAGAATATCACGCTCAGCTCGTGACCAGCTCTGATTCAGCATCTGCTATGACTTCCATTGCTTTTCAGGAGCGCGTCCACGTGGAAACTAGCAATAGCGTGTAGCGCAAGAGATACTCGATATGATTTCTTTGTGATGGGCGGGTAGTCTACAGGGAGGGAGAATATGTTTTTTTTTTTAATTCCAGGTCCTATCGTGGTACTTATTTAAGATGCGAAGTAGTTGACGAATTATAATAGACCTCTTTCCCTGGTGCCGAGTTTCACGTACGCGATCTCAGTAGTACTAACATGATCATGGCGGCTGGTGCAAGTCTGTTCGTCCAACATGCCATTGGCGAAATTCGAAAGATGGTTGTTTCGCGGGACTCGTATGGGAAGTGCTCGACCACTCGAGTGGTGCCTGTGTATCTATTCAGCACTCATTTGCCCAAGCCAAGCCAATCCAAGGTGACACAGAGAGTACCTCTAGCAGGATTTTGACTTGTTGATCTTGCTACTTCATTGAGCCCAAGCGGATGAGGTGCTGCATCGCAATCAACCACATTCGATTAGGAATCCTGGCGAGGATGAATAGTGAGATAGCGAGCGCAGACGGTCCGACTCGGAGCTGTGTCATTCGAACAAAATGGATGCTTTGGGCTGTACAACAACAAAATTGTAAGA
>JABBWB010000746.1:0-14386 GCA_016628085.1 Suillus occidentalis
TCACTCACGCCATTGGTGATTATCTTCTGATTTAGCTTCTGTAGGGCGCCAGTCCCATAATCAAAAAACTCAGCTCATATTTACTGCCAATGCAATCGGTCTTTCTCGTTGCGTAACCAATCGACCAGTTACCGCGACAAAGAATGTGAGTAACCCTTTCACGATACAAATGTGCACTTGACATTGAACTGTTTAGATGGAGATTTCCTTATGCAACATCGCTCTGGCAGTTACCACAGATGACTTAACAATTGCGTTTGCCGAGATACTTCACAAGCCCCCTTTTCAAACCAGTCCTCTCTTGAATTTTGAAATCCACCTCTCGGACGAGTCGCACCCTAACGGGCAGCAAGGCACCCTTGCTCTGCCAACAGAGGATGCTGGGGTCACTTTCTTGCGTGCTCATGGTGGGCGCAGGGATTGTCGTCAAAGGTCGACCAATCCTCATCAGCAGGAGCACGCAGGCAATCCACGAGTCTCGTATTGAGAGGTTGAATAACGCTCCATGGCGTGACCCAATACAGCTGCGACAGCAGCAGGAAAGGCATCTCAGGAGAAAGAGAAACCAGTCTTTCCAGCTTCTGCTGCTCGTTCGGCTGCTTCCTCCGGGATGGATCTTTTTCTTCGCAAGTGTCCCCCTCCTGGCACAGCTTGTGTCATTTGTGATACGGAGAATCGGCAGGTACGCTTCACTGTCGAGCCTCAACGGACTACACATAAAGACCCCCTCGTCATTGGCGATTTTGTGCTGAATTTTGCACACCCAACCCGTGCAATCACTGCATCTTATGCGCCTCACAATATCGCAACACTGGTGGGTAACCGGGATGAAGATACAGCTATTGTATTCGTTCGTGCCGACGAGCCTCCTGTGTACACCTCAGCTATCAATATAATAAAGGACAATAAACGAGTAGCGGGCTTGGGGCGCAATGATCACATGCCCCCAGGATGCCACAGTCTGATGCTGGCTTTTAGCAACCAGTTAGACGCAGATATGTTTGCTTATGCATGCCGCAATCATCTCCATCTGCGTCACTCCACACAACACCATATCCGAATTCGCGATCACATCTCGAATGGTACATCTATTGAGAAACTTCACGAGTCACTCTCTCAGATGCCATACAAGCTTGGGTTCGAGGTAGAAAAGACCGTTGCAGATTCTCTTTTGAGTGCGATGGACATTCTTTCGCTGAAGGAGGTTATTCTATCGTTGCAAGCTGAGCATGGCGACGATGCGCCAGAAATCTTTCGGTCCTTTGCCTCGGAGCTTGCAGGATACAGTGCGAGTCGTACAAAACGTCACAAACGCCGGGCACAGCGACGATCCAGCCAAGAGAGTTTCTTCGTCGAGTAACCCAACAATTTATCAAAGAGCACCAAAAACCCCGTCCTTTTCTAGCTCCGCCACCACGAAGTGGGGTCTACCTATCCTACCATCTCATCCTAACGCCGACACGGTATGTCCTACGAGGACCTTTCCCAGACCAGTCAAACAGTGTCTTACGCCGCTACGGACATCCTGAGTGCTTCCTACGTGTCTGTTTCCAGGACGAGAATGTATCAAAGCTTCATCGGGAAACCGATTGTTCCATCATGGACCTTTTGAGGGTGCGATATCGTTCTATCCTCCTCAATGGCTGTCGCGTCGCCGGACGCCAATTCCAATTCTTGGGATATTCTATGAGCGGTCTGAAAGAACATTCGGTGTGGTTTGTGACGCCATTCGAGGATTGGGATGGGAAATTGCTGAATGCACAATCGATCCGGGATAATTTGGTGAGTTGTTGCTATTAACCCTCATTGATCTTTTGATATGAACGTAGTCATTAGGGCGATTTCTCCAAACTTCACAAACAACCAGCTCGTTTGGCTGCAAGGTGGTCTCAAGCCTTTTCTGGCACTGATCCATCGATCACCCTTCTTCCCGAAGAAATAGATTTTCATTGCCTGACAGATACTCGCGTTCTGGTGGGCTTATGACAGACGGGTGCAGCTCCATATCGGTTGAGCTTGCCAGAGATATATGGAGGTCTATGCAGAGGGGGGAAAAGCGATCTGCGAAGCTACGACATATCCCATCGGCCTTCCAATTTCGACTTGGCGGGGCCAAAGGCATGGTTGTCCAAGATCCCACCATTCAAGGAAAGCTCGTCCGCCTTCGTCCGTCGCAGATCAAGTTTGATGCCCCCGAGAATCTCACTTTTGACGTCCAATCGACATCAGCGGAACCAACACCGGTATTCCTCAATCGTCTACTCATCGCTCTTATGGCGTTCTTGGGTGTGGACACTCAAAGAATCATCGAACTACAGGATGATGACATCCGCAGAGCTCAATCTGTCCGATTGTCGTGTATCGATGCCTCAAAAATTATTCAGCAACACGGACTTGGAGCATCCTTCCACCTACCGTCTCTCTTCACAAACCTATCGTCCATTTTGCAGCTTGAAATTGGAGACACAGAAGATGACCCATCTCTTTGGACCAACAAACTCATTGAAAGCTCCCTGCAGTGCGTCGAGACGTACATCCTGCGGGAACTCAAGTACCGTGCACACATAGCAGTACCAGGCTCTTATACCTTGCTTGGCGTATCCGATGAATGGGGATGCCTGAGAGAGGGAGAAATATATGCAACCGTGTTTGATGAAAGGACGGGATCTGTTCAGAGTATCACGGGCAAGGTTGCCATAACGCGCAGCCCACAGATTCACCCAGGCGACCTGCAAGTTGTGAAGGCTGTAAAACGGCGACAGTTGGAACACTTGAAGAATGTGGTCGTGTTTTCCTGCAAGTGAGTCCCGTCAATGATTCGGAAAAATGCACACTAAATTATATCGTCGACAGGGGCGAACGAGCGCTAGCATCATGTCTGAGTGGAGGCGATCTTGATGGTGATATTTTCAACCTGATTCTTGATGTAAGCTCAAAGTTTCGATACATCCATTCATGCCTGAGCGTTCCGTAGCCGAGACTGCTACCGACGAAACAATTCGAACCTGGAGAATATCCTGCAGTGACCGTCAGATCGATACCGAATGCGTGTGGCATCTCTGATGTTGCAGACTTCGTAATTGACTATGTGAGTCGCATCCTGACTTCGAGTTGAAGAAATGGCTGCAAGATGAACTGTGAAATATAGATTCAGGCTGACCTCATTGGTCCCATCGCCATCAGTCATTTCAGGTTTTCTGACTTGAAGACTCCAGATTGTACAGAATGCAATCAGCTCGCAACGTTTGCCTCCCAGGCACTCGATTTTCCGAAGAGCGGTACTCCCGTAGACTTCAGATCCTTACCTTGGCTTCCGAGGACTCAAGCTAGGCCTGATTTTCTTGCCAAAGAAGGTGCTGGTATCACCAGCGGGCAATACTACGAAAGCACGAAGCTGCTCGGTCAACTCTTCCGACGGGTGCCAATGAAGAGAGGGATACCTACCGCATGGAATGGGAATTCCTCTCCATCCGACGGAGCCAATGTGGAGGCTGCGCTCTCTTACGTGGACCTCAGTTATCTTGGCCTTCCAGGATTGACCGATCCGAGTGAAGAGTTGATGGAGGAGATGACATATCTACTCAATGCATATTGCGAACAGCTATTGATCATCGGTCAAGCGCACACAATGTCAAAAAACAAGAATATCCACGTCTCTGAGGCCGAACTGGTGAGCGGGACTATTATGGCGACTTGGTCCGACCATCATCATCGACGGAATGCAGTCTCCGCGATGAATTTACAGGTTAGCATGATATCCAGTCCGCACTACGGGTTTTTTAATAATATTTTCAGACGCAAGAGCTCGTTCGCAGGGTCAAGGAAGAACTCGAGGGGGAGGACCCGGGAACACTAGAGACAAAAACGTACGAGGAGGAAGACCAGAAGACAATGGAGACAGAAACACACGAGGATCTGGGGACACCAGAGGCGGAAACGGATGAGGATGAGGATGAAGTCCCGGGTACACCAGATACAGAAACGGACGAGGAAGAAGATTACGAAGATTGGACCTTCCGCGAACAGTGCAAAGAATCAGAACGGCGAATGATGGCAGAAACGTTCAAGCGCTGCTGGGCGGCGTGGTGTGTAGCAGAAGATAACCTAAAGGAAGATCCGAGCATGTTTGGAGCTCAGAGTTTTGGTATAATTGCTCTGGGCATGATACTCGAAACTGTGAAGACGTCTCGTCTCATGATGTAAAGGATCGATGGCCGAAACTGGTTGGTCCTTCTTTGTGCGCGATATATATACCCATATGTAATACTTGGTCATGACTTGTATGAGTAGGCACTCCTGTAGCGGTCGAATTGTGTACTATATATTGACTATGTTTTTGAATGGAGAATGAAGATTTGCATCCATGCAATCTAAGTGCTCCCATGCTGTTGACATATCGCCCAATGAACTACAAAGAAATTCAAGTGAGTGTCTTATGAGGTCAAGGGAGTGACACTAACACTGATACCAATCTTGATTGAATTCTTAATGAGGCGAGTCCGGGTAATAACATCGTGACACCCGGGCTAGCAGTTTAGAGTAGTGAAAGTCGGCCAGCTGCCGCGCCTCATAACCGTTACATCAAAAGATACGAAAGCTTAGCTTTTAGTATCAGCGACAGTATATGTATTGATTATGAGAAATCGAGTAAGCTAGCGTGCTTACAAATAGTAGGCCATTAATACGTTTGGATCTTGTTAAAAAGCAGTCCCAGGGTCCAGTCGACTTTAGGCGCATCTGAAAAAAGCTGGTGCGGAGATGGGCGTAGAAGAGGACACATGGGCGAGTATAAGAAGATGAAGTCTTCGAATTAGCGTGTGTAAATGTCGTACTCGTCTTCCTCGTCATGGGCATCGGTGATCTCTGCGACTTTGTCGTCGTCTGTGCAGACGATAGCGCAGGTCTTTGTCATGCGTAAGTTACTAGAGTGAATGCTGATGCGCTTTGGTCTGAGACGAGGAGTTAGGAGAGGTGGCTCTTCGTCGTCTGATGCGCCTGGGGTAGCACGCATTTCGGGGTGGCTGTCATTTAAGGAAAAAATACGAAAATCAGGCCAGCAACACAAAAGACGATGCCTACAATTAGCATGCGACATAATGCCCCCCCGGCAGAGGGGTTTTCAACTGCTTCACACAGATTGCCACGCAAGGTCTATGTGGCATTGCAAATACTATCTGTTCACGGTCACGCGGGACATCATTCAGCGTATAAAAGCAAGAGTGCCTCCCTACCAGCCCTTCGCACCCATTTCAAATTTGTATCACAGATCGCACCTTTACACAATGCATTTCTCCTTTGCAATTGTCCTCGCCGTCGTTGCTGCTTTGGCATCATCAACCTCTGCCGCGCCCATTGACGATCAAGCCATATGTCCTCTCCTTTGCAGGCATAAAGGCGTTTGCGTCATCTGTGAAGCTTAGCGAAGAATTGCGTGAGTTTCAGTGTTTTTTGTCCTGGGTTTAACCACACGACTCACTGACGCTGCAGTTCTTCGCACCACGAATGGGTTACAAAAAAAGTTGATTGCTGAGTCGATGATCCGACGTGTTGGCTTATACTAGATTACTATTATGAGTACTGAGCAATTCATGGTGGAAATCAAAACGTCGGCGGTGTAGAGAGTCTAGGCACTATTGTAGGCCTCACAATATTAATGATGGGGGCGGGAACGTTCATGAAGACATAATTTTTTTCACACACCGCCTAATTACTTATGTAAGTCTTGGAGCGAAGAAGTTCGAACAGTTGCCTATGGCCCTATGCAGCCTAACGTCTTCCTCCCTGCGACGACCAACCGCTCCGTGCACTTCGTCAACACAGTGTTTCTTTTTCCCTCCCACCTCTCCTTCGTTCATTGTGCAGCAGCACAACTCAGCGCCTTGCGAAAACCAATCAAAATCACATCATCATGGGCCATGAAGCATGAAGGGGTAAACTTCTAGCCAGACATAGCAAGGTATCCCACCTGCCCATGCAACTCACTTCCACTATGCATGGACTCCAGAATGGTCTAGTGCCATGAGCGCATATATATATATACACTGCCGCCTCCCTTGCTGTTATATTTCCAAAGGGGCATGATGGTCCAACTGCATCATCTGCCCCGAATTGGGATTTTACACCTGATGTTGGGAGTTTAACCCCAGTGAAAATCGACAAGAAACAGGCTGATATGTGGTGAAACAGGTTGAAGTAGATAATGAGGTAAATAGAAATCTAAGAAATTTGAGACAAGAAATGCTCAATGTTGTGCAAAATGCAAACAATCTTTGCTAATGTCAAAAATGCAAGAATGGTGTTGTAATTTGCACAGTGCATTTGACAAACTTAGCATGTGCGACATTGTCATGCTTATGTCGTGCATATCTTATATCATAATCACGCTTTGCACTTACAGATCAAAATTTCTCTAAGTCACCACATACCATACCATGGACAATCTCCAGGCTGGTATATACTGGCCACATGACACTGCTGTCATTTACATCTGTGATTGCAATGTATGTCTTTGAAAGAACTGTGGAAAACCCAAGCAGGTCAAATGCACCGCATACTACAAGCATTGGCCTGGCAGACTTGCCAAACACAATGCTCTTCCTCCCTCTATTGTCCCATTGATGCCCATCAGGAAAACAACTTGAAATTGATATAACCAGACAGAATTGGTAATCAAAACACATTATTACACGTCATGTTTTAGCCTTAGATACCATTAACATGATGTCTCAGATATATGAAATAAGGTATGACTATGTCAGAAAAATATCACCATGATGTACATTTTAGCAGAAAACAACAGTGTGATGACTGGGCTGTAATTGAATGGCTGCAGATCATCACAAATTCAGTAGAATGATAATGCATTGTGACATTTTTTAAACAATGAGATATATCCTATCTAAATTGCATGGAAGGTACAAAAACCATGATTGTGACTACTTGCTTGCACTTGCCTATCGGGACATCACCAACATGGCTAGTATTTTTAAAGCTTGACAATCATGGACTACCTCAAACTGAGTTTGCGGATACACCAACTGTGCTAGGTGATGACAAAGCAGTATCATGCTGGTGTCGCATGCTAATCAGAAAATTGGCCCCAAACTGATATGACTTGACAGGTGTGACAATGAAAACACATTATTTTATGTCTAGGTTTAGGTTTAGATATTTTTACCATGGTGTCACACGTATATGAAAGAACATATGGTTATGCAAGGGAGATGTAATCTTGAGACATGTCTTACAGGTAGACACCAATGTGGTGACTGAACCTTCCAATTATAATTGACTGGCATCCAAACACGCCCTCTGAGAATTAGAATTAGAAATCATTGCTATGGTATCACTTAAGCACAAAAGAAGATATGGTTATGCGAGGCCGATATTGTTTTGTGCATGAAGGTGGATAAACAGCGTGATATTCAAACCTGGTTTGTATTGTGATCCAGATGGCTCTAGCAGAGTTATTAAAATCTATATAACATTTACAAATTCGCTGTGATGACGTCAAAGCTTCGTACTGCGCAGCATACTGATCAAAGGATGTACAAAATATATTACAGAGGGTTGGTTAACTGTGCCAGGTGCAGGATGAACC
This sequence comes from Suillus occidentalis, assembly GCA_016628085.1. Lineage (NCBI taxonomy): Eukaryota > Fungi > Basidiomycota > Agaricomycetes > Boletales > Suillaceae > Suillus > Suillus occidentalis. Next base: position 7,601 of record JABBWB010000746.1, read on the forward strand.
AGCCTTCGGTGAGTCTCTAGCCTTCGGGCCAAACAAGGAACATACCAATGATCATGAACAAAGCGCTTAGTACGAGCTTCTCCAATGCACCTGGCCTTGGCAGTGAATTGACAACTCCAAGTTCGAGGTTGATGCTACCAAACAAGTCAATGGTGAACACCAAGACATAGATCAAGACTTGACATACTTCATGCCCAGATTCACAATGTATTGGTTGTTGGCTCTCTCAATCTTGTTCTCTTGCCAGATGGGGGAGATTATAATGGCAGCCACCAATAGTACTGTTGGTGCTGCTGTGACAAAAGCAGCCATGGTCAATACATTCGCTCCGAGCAAACTAGAGTTAATGACATACTTTCCAGGCAACATCAACAGCCTTGAGCCCATTTTCCTAGCAAGCTTCAAGAATGTGACAATAGAGCCAGTGAAGGTGATTCCACCAATGATGACCCAGAGATAGGCAGAGACCAAGTGTAACATAGCGAGATGAGATGGGTCAGCGAGGACACTGCCAAATGGAGGTGAAGACAGCAGCAAGGACAGCAGCAAGACCAACAACCAAGTGCAAAGCAGCTACCATCTGTGGAAGCTTGATGGCTGTGATACAGCGGCCAATGATGGCACTGATTGTACCTCCGACAGTAGCAAGACCAGCAAACTGGGCAAGTAGTGCAGGAGGGAAGCTGACTGCCAGAAGTGAGGAAAGGATGCCTGATCCGACACCAAGTATTCCAAGTGTATTCCCTCATCGTGCAGTTGCCTGAGATGCCAACCCAGATAGAGAAGCTGTGGATCATACACAGTCTGTTGAGTTCATACTCCTCAAATAACAAAATGTGCTTACCAATACATAGCATGCTGCTTGTCAGGTAGCCTAACCTGCCCGTACAAGGCCAGCCATACCAGTGCTGACAGCAGCCAAGAAACTGTCAGTAAATACGACAGCTGGGATACTGTACAACCAAGAGGATTCAGGAGGATCCATTGGTCCTGGTATACCATGTTTAACTGCATTAGTAGACAAGATCAAGGCTCAACTTACTCTTGAACATGTCAAGCATTCGCTTTGTTATAACGAAACCACCGGTGACATTGACACTAGTGAGGAGCACGGAGAGTGCGCCCAATACCTGAGGAAAAGTCTCTGGAAGATATCCTCCTCCCATGACGAACAGACCACTGCTCCAATCCCAGATGTCTCAAGAGATACCCATCGACCAAGTCTCAAATCTGTTCAAGGCCTGATGGGAGAACACGTTAGAAACCCCCTTGAAACAACTTGTGAAGTGGCAGAGCTGTGGCAGATCTAATACATGGTTTAGTACATGGGTGTTGATGTATAGTAATTGAGGACTTGGTTACATGACCACTATCGACACACCAATGTTACCGATAGTAGGGTGAACATGACATTGGTCAGATAAGCGTTACTACAGACCTAGCTGTGCGAATATTGACGACCTGACCATTTATGTGTGAGCATTCAAGGATAGGATAATTAGAATGTGCCCTACCTAAGTAATGCGCTATCAAGACACTTGTCAGTGATTTGGACAAAATCTTCAACATTAAAGATGTACTAGACCAGCGGGAACCTCAGCAAAAACAGAAAGTGTGAAGAAAGGCCAGATAATGACATTGCTGAAGGTGCCATGTGGAAAATACAGGAAGACAGGCAAGGGCCCTCTTGGATGAGCTTGCGGGGAATCAATATTTGACTATTTAAGAATGTCAGCGACGCCCTTCAACTTATAACAGTACCCACAACATCCTACATCTGAGCCAGGGGTCAGCTGCACGCTGTGAGTAGTCAAATGTTTTGTGTTGGTGCCACTGATTGCATCTTAGCATCTTTGTTGGATCCCAAGCTTGAAGGAGAGAGGGAGGGAGGGGGTGTGAACGTATTATCAGGTGGTGGTTAGATTTGAATATGAATGGTTCGTACTAGTTTGTGTTTCATGTCGAATTAACTGATGTTCATGATCCAGTGTCACGATGAGGGAGGGGAAGGGTGTAAAGGATAAGGATGCGATAGGCGATAGATGTATCATGAGGGGGAGGATCGTGCGTGATGGGAGGAAGGAGTATGGGATGAAAACATCTAGTAGAGATGTTGTTCAAGTTCATCAGTAGTGTGGACAGTTGGTGATGAACCAGAATCCTGAAGATATGCATCTTTGCATCATGGTACCTCTCCCTTGTCTGTGCATAAGTCAAGATGCGATATGAAAAATTTGATTATCATCTCTGTTCAGCATCTCCTTGTCTGGATCTACGGTATATCTGATGCAACAGTTCAACAACTTGACGTACATTATGAATGAAGCTCTGCTCGCATGTTGTGTTGTATCATTGAGTATACATGGAATTATTTTCTATACGATTTTCCACATCGTCAGCGACTATTGCCCACTTCATGACCATGTTAGTTGAAGACAATATTGCTCCTGTCGTCGGTATCCAAAATCGAGGCGATGCAACTCGCTGAATGGGCCATCAGTTGAACAAGTGTTAACGGGTTGTAAGATTAATTCACAAGCTGAACACATTCAATACTTTACGAACTAAAAACAAACTATGAATTAGAATAACGTCAAACAGAGTACAGGAAAGAAATTACTTAACAAAAGGAACGCGGTGATATAGTGAATGACTGTTTAAACTGAGCCAATGTTCACTACTCAAACTTACTAATCGGGGTTACCCCTAACATTGATCGAGTTGGGACCACCTGCAGGGCTAGATGCCTGGAGTATGAGAAGATGATATGTAGACTTCATTGAGCAATCACATACCTTCGGGTGAGTATACAGCCCCACGATATAACCCCTAAGATTCAATATAACAAAAGAAAGCAAGAATTGTATAAACTATATACCAATGTATGTGGGTATAGCTTGGTGTGGTGTGGAATGTGTGCAATAAAATAGGGGGGGGGGGGTCAACAACAAAAAGAAGTCGGAAAAATACATTACCGCCTATATGGAACAGGATATTAAGGCTGAAAATTTCAATGTAGACTGATGGGTACATGTGAAGAAAATGCTAATTGGTTATAAAGGACAGTGTCGGAAAATTTACATAAACAAGACAAACCAAATCCAACATACAGATAATTTGAATGGAACACCAATACAATGTCAAAGGATGTGAAGAACAAATGCTGCGAACTTTAACCAGGGAAGAGAAATGGCTACAAATCGATGATACAATTATGAGGTGCAAGGTTCCATATCTTCAGAGGCATTGGAAGAGGCGCACAAGGACAAAAACCAGTCGTCAGACCAATCATCATCACACTCATACGTCACGGCACTTCCAGAGGAACCTGCAGTAATCTGGCTTAGTGGGAAATACTAGAGGTAGGGCTGTGCACTTACCATCAGATGAGTCCGAAGGCGCTTCGGACTCAGCAATGCATGATGTCGCTTCAGACAGCATATCTACTTCTGTCTGTGCGTGGTGCTTCTTCAGGTCCAGAATGTGGATTTCAGACCTGAGTACATCCAGATTTTTGGAATCTTTGGCTTTGAAGCTGTGCCTTGTGTTGAGGTGTGGAGGCTTGGTCTCCGCAAGAGATGCGCTCATGTATGTACAATATGTTATTTGATTAACCCAAGCTTTCAGAAAAGCAGGTAGGAAAAGAAATGTATCTTTGGACTGCAAAGTGTCAGAATACTGGTCCCCATAGCAAAGGAATCACACTCACAATTGGAAGGTATTCAGGTCCTAGGGTGTGTGGAGAATCAAATTCCCAGTTGACATTCACCTTCGTAGTATGCTGACTATACGATGACACGAGGAGCCATGTATTGCATTTGTTGACTATATCATTTGAAGGCTGGAAGCAGCCCAATCTGACCAAGCTAGGCGCCAAGCATGCCCCCACATTTTCGGCTGGCCTCACTGTTGCTGAGTTTTCTGGATTAGCTTGGACACAATCCTTGAACACTGTAACTCACTTGTGTGAGTGTCTGTGTGAGACCTAGTTTCCAGCTCCTCGCATGCGTTTGCGATGGCATTGCTAAATAACAAAACTTCCATCTGAGCTTGAAGCATTCTGTCCTGCATCAAACATCGTACTCCTCCCGGAAAGAACATTGGCTGCTCTTCTTGCTGGAGCCACTTCCGCATTGTGACCTCCCTAAGGCTCACATCAAGGAAAGCCATAAGATCATGGGAGTCGACCCATGCAAACAGCACTGAAGCTGTAGCGAAGAGGGAGTCTGGAAGCTGGTGGCAAAGTTAGAAAAATATAAGAAAGACATGAATGTACTGACAGTGTCACACCCTTGTTTCTTGAGCCAAGTTATAAGTGCTACTTCGGTCTGATCGTTTCCAAGAAAATGAGTTTTTGGTGATCTTTCCCATGTAGAAAGAAAACATGAAGGAATGATATTGAACATGTTGAAGTTGAAGACAAGAGACTAGGGGGGCGTTTGCACAGGTGCTTGATACTTACATACAATTAGGAAAGGGGATGACCAAGTGATGGCGATCAGTGGCTGATTATTAATAACAGGTTTCGAAGCAATGGCATCATGACCAGTCGATGGCGATCAAACTCTAAAATCATAGTGAGTTACATAAAATTAATGAAAAAATAATTCATGACTCAAGAATCCATTTGATTTAGCGCTTGCTGCTATAATGCCACAGGAGCCGAGTAATCCAACTTCAGACTTTTACAAAAAGTTTGCAGCCCAACAGAGACAGATGTATATTTCAGAATGCAGATGAGATGCAGAATATGAAACTAAATTGTGTCGGACATGCTATTGTTCAGATGGCCAATGCGGCAAACATCAGCCTCGCTGCATATCGCAGTCTGATCAGTAGGAATAATGAAATAGTATGTGTGAACTCATGTAATGGTGCAAAACTTGCAAAGATCAATATTGAACGCAGGGAAATCAGGATCGTTCTGCTGCAGCAGCAGCAGGAAAATGCTTTCGCGCAATTCTTGGTGCACCTGGCTGATGGTCGGAAAGTTGGGCATGACGTCATTTACCCCCCAAATGTTAACCAGCTTTGACATCAGAGCTTGGTAACACTGATGACAAAAGTGAGCAAAACGTGCACCAGGAGAGTTGAAGGCACTTACGGTGGATCCTAGCAGTGCAAGCATGTCTACCGGGGGATGTGGAGCATGCCTGAATGCAGCAGCATCGATATCAGCCATGACAAGCCTGATTCAACATGTACTGGCGGTACAGAAGACAACATGATATACAATTTCTTTTGCAATCTGCTCCTTGGCAAATAATGCAAAGCTGTTGCTCTGCAACACAACATAAGTTTGAATATGATAAATGATTCAGAGAACTTACTGCGATGGGGAGCAAATTTGTGCATGGACGGACAAACATTTGCACAAGGCCCAGAACCTTGTCCCTTAGGGCAATGCCCCACAGTGCACCACTTCTGAGGTCAAAGCCTGTGCGAGCGTCGTCCATGGACTAGATTACCACTCACCTAGTGTCATAAAGAAATTGCAATAACCATGGATTCACCTACCCTGGAATCAGACCAGTAGATGAAAACAGAAATCACACATACCATAAGCAGCACGTCATTGTGGGACATGGGCAACTGGGTTACTGTGGTCAAAACTAGAACAGAATGAGTATCTGTTAGACATCCAAAAGTTAAGCTGCAGACCTGTTTCCAACTCTTCAGAGGTGACATCTGCCTTGATGAGGCACTGGGGCCAGATGCTTCGGATAAGAAGGCATCTACACTCAGCATACTCACTAGTGACAAGAAGATGAGGATTCTCAGTATGACCAAGACAAATCTCAATGCGAATCATGAGTCACAGATATGCAAGGGCCTTTCTCCACTTAGGACATGTCTTCATGATCTTGTGGATGCTCAATTGACCTGATGCGGCCTTCTTTTTGGGTTGCGCCTGTGTGTCTGTGGGTTTCATGCCGAGGATGCTACTAGGGCCAGCAGATACCATATTGACAACAGAACCCATCCAGGATATGGGCATTGACGAGTTTTGGACGGAATGGCCATGCCCGAAAGTGTCTGAAAGGGATGCAATGTCAACCTCAGAGGTTGGAAAACAAACATCGGGAATAGTGGAGTAGAAGCCCACAGGGAACACCGCATGGTGAATGATTGTCCGCACTTTGTGCTCGCGGGCAATGCCGTCCTACGAAATTGTAGCATGAGATACTTGTACTCTTGTAAGGTGGACTTACATGACTATATACTCCGTGCATCAGAGTGTCAATGCCTAGCCTGCCCTGCACCCATGGCAGATTCAAAGCCAGCACGGCGTCATCATGGTTCTATACGACTGATTAGTGAAGGGCTTGGTGCAGTCAAAAGTGAATGTACAGCAAGCACAAAAATAGGAACCTCGGTGCTTGGAGAGATTTCGAAAGCTGAAAAATGCACAATGGGCATTAGCACGTAATCAACAGGAGCAATATATTTCCTAAGCTGAGAAGAGATTAGTATATAGCACACATCAAATAAATTTTTCTACCACTGCGTGGCCATTAGGTGGGCTCTGTGCTTGTATTGAGAACTGTGCGATAACTTGCAAAGGTACAAAATTCTCACATAGAGAGGATACAGTGTAGGTTGAGGGCCAATGGATAAATAACCAATGAAGTTGATGCTGAAAGCAGGCAAACCTTGCTAGTGGTAGAACCATGAGCAACAGTGAACATATTTTGCAAAAATGACTCATGGACAACAGAGTCAAGATAGCGAGCTGGGGATCATAAACATATGACCCATGCTTGAACGCCACCGCGGCTGTCTTGG
>JABBWB010000747.1:0-14385 GCA_016628085.1 Suillus occidentalis
AGGTAGCGCACCACTTCCGAGACCTGTGGCACCTGCCACGTTGGAGCAAGTTCGAAAAGCGGCGATTGTTCGCTTGGGACTTGGATACAAGCTTGTAAGCCCGCACACGTCCCTTGTTGCTATAGAGTCCCAAAGGGGCGGGACGACACCACGGGAGAGGTCCCGGCAGCAGCATTACTACGTGTCTCCATCTAGTGTCACGAGTGATGCTGCTAGGGATTATGCCCTGGGAAATAGACGTGACCGTTGTACAGACCGGCTTTGGACAACTTGTCACGGGTGGCTGATGCGGTATCCAGCTTTTATCAGGCTGCCCTGACACATGCGAGACACCAGAGGTTACTTCCTGGCACACCCGCACAATCTTGTTCAAGCTCGTCGTCGGGTCAGGAGTGCACGTCCGTTCCTTCACGATCACTCAAGCACAAATACGTTCTCTACATTGAGTTCGTTGGAAGGCTCATTTACTGGCTCGCAATGGACCTATTCACTGTCGTCCAGTCCCTTCGGAAGGTACGATCCAGCGCGTCCCAACGCCCGTCTTTGGTCCCACCCGTAACATACGGCTCCCAAGACGCACACCAGTGTCTGACACTTGTCCACCACCCGTTCCCAAGGAAGTATACGAGCTCATCATGCTGCAGGGCTCCGACGGCGCGTACGCGCCGTCGCCCAAACTAGAAGTGCTCGTAGGCGTGGAGATACCAAAAAAAGCGGCGGATTTGGGTGTCGATAAGACTATATGGGCGACTGCGGTTGCTGTGGCGTACCTGAAGCGTCGCCTGGGCGCGCGGACCGGATTTGTTGCATGCTCTGCTGAGCAAGCCTTTGGCGTATGTTGGGGGGAAGGGGAGGAGCTTGCTGGGCGCCCCAGGGTTTTCAAATTGGTGGTTACTGCGGGAAATTATGTACGGGTAGTGGTGCGCTGACTGATGATGTCGTGTAGTGTCGGAGGTGGCAAGCTGGCAGCTTTTTTTTGTTCGGCAGGAATTTTGTGATGTTGTTGTGACTAGATCGCATGAAGATACCTGGATTCTCAACAATTTCGAGCGGCATCTACCCCCGCTAGAAATGCAAGTGACACTAGAGATACACTCGAAATGGTAAGCACAAATATCGGAAGAATTGGTGAGCCTATGTGTGGTATCAACTGTTCCCCGGCGCGCGCGCGTGTCTGTGGAAACACGTACGTCCCTTGTCACATGACGTCTCATATAAAAGGGCAGACAAGACCAAGTTTCAATTTCAAATTTCAAGCTTAGTTCCAACATGATCGCTCGTAATCATCGCGAACTTTAAGGTAAGCGAACACAGTTGCATCAGAGCAGTCTCTGCAATCTCAGGCCTCAAAGCTTCAGGCATTGCAATCATGGTGAAATACTGTGGCTAGTACGAAACGAGTTTTTACTCCAGCGAGCCATTGAGATGGGTCATCCGCGTCCCACGGCCGCGAAAGACCCAACAGGCTTGATTCTCATTGCTGCGAGGAATCTCATGGGGCGTACGGGCGTTTTGCGCAGCGCCAAACTTCGCTGTGTAAGGACCCCCAAAGGGAACATATTCTGGTGTATTGCCTTTTCCTCGAACGATCCCCACGAAAGATTACCAGCCACCGCGCCGTCAGAAGAAAAATACATGGCTTTAAAAGAGATGCTGCAGAAGAAAGGCCCGCCTCAGTGGTATCAAGCTCTTTGACACAACGTCAGTGATTATTCACATTGCCAATGAAGGCAACGAATGCTTATTTCAAAACCAGATTCATGACTTGCCTGACACATACCGTCCAAGCCCTCGGACCTCAGGATGAGTGGCACATTGGCAAACGTAATGAATTTCTTGCCGTTATTTTTCCATTGATCTGAGGAAAGTAGATAATGCAAGACGCGAGGATAGGCCCCCGGAAGCTCCTGCAAAGGTACACCCGCCTGACGAGCTGAAAACGGCCTCAAAAATGCGAGGATTTTGGCCTTAAAAATGCATTTTCGGGCAGAGGTAATCACGTGACGTGATGGTTTGTGACACGCTGCTCGCCGTTGACGACGGCAGCGACAGAGAGCGACAGAGGCATGGTATATACAGCGTCTGAATGTAATCAGTGTACTACTATATTCCAATACTACTACTTCTCCGTCATTTGTGCTCCTCTCACTGGAATCTTGATGGTAGGCGGCAATTTCAGAATGACACGTTTGACAGACAGTCGAGAGAGTTGCCCAGCGAGCACCCGCTTCAGTGGACAAGGTGAGATGACTGTGGAGCTGCTGTGCGAATGGATTGCCATTGAGGTGGTAAATGAGTTGCTGTCCAGGTGCATGAGTGTGGAGCCCAAATGTCTTGAGAGTGCGCGAGAACAGTAGTAGGCTGGTGTCATCCAAGTTCAAGGGATTCGAGTTGTTGTTGTTGTCATATGCATCAAGTTGCTTTCAGAAACAATGACACATTCAGAACGTTAAAGTGTAATGTGAAAAATATGGTCACTTACAATGTCAGAGTCGAGTGCACGATAAACACGAAGTGAGAGATAGGATAGTTCGGCAGAATTTGACAAGGAGGGCACAGATCCATGCCGATTTTTTCCCTTCTTGTAAAGGTCGAGCACCTCACCGATGCTTGAGTCGGCACAATTCGGAAAAGGTTCACCATGTATCCTATAAACCTGCCCTGAAGGAGCCTGAAGGCCGTAGAAAATGCAAAAGCCGGATAGGCCTTTGCGCGATCACGCCTCAAAAATGCCAAATCCGGGCAGAGATTTTGTGAAATTTTGCCCTCAAAAATCCTATTTTGCGGGTGTACCTTTGCAGGAGCTTCCGGGGGCCTGCGAGGATTCTCCATCAGCCAATTTTCTCTCTTCTGCACTAGAATAATCTCCTGTTGAACTACGTTGATGTGTGTCATTATAAAGAGAATTGCATTAAAGAACATTGCGAACGAGAGAGTTTATCGTGATTCATCTGACTCAGTTTGAACATCTTGTAAAGTTCGTACTGCAAGGTGACACGACTCGATCATGATTATATAAACATTGGGTTCAACTTATACTTTCTCCAAGTTCCAACCAAGTTCCAACACTCTTGCTCGAAATCGCTCCTATTCATCGCGAATCCAAGGTAAGCGAACACAGTTGCGTTGGAACCTACTCTGAGAGGCCTCTTCAAAGCTTCAGGCATTGCAGTCATGGTCAAATACTGTGGATATCTAGTGCGAAACGACTTGATGCTCCAGCGAGCCCTTGAATTGGGTCTTGAGCCCCCCGAGGACGCGGATGACCGAACAGACATGATTCTCCTAGCTGCAAGGGATCTCATGGGGGAAACGGGCGTTCCGCGCAGCGCCAAACTTCGTCATGTAAAGACCTCCAGAGGGACCAGGTTTTGGTGTATTGCCTTCTCCTCGAACGATCCCCATGAAAGATTACCAGCCACCGCGCCATCAGAGGAAAACTACAAGGCTTTGAAAGAGGCGCTGCAGAAGAAATTCCCGCCTCAGTGGTATCGAGCTTCTTGAAACAATGTCAGTGATTACTCACATTGCCTCTAAAGCCAGCCAGTGCTTATTTCGAAACCAGACTCGTCATATTCATGACCTGCCACATAGCGTCCAAGCCCTCGAAATTTACTGGAGAGCGTGGCGAACGGTCGCGCGAGACGTCTTTTCCAATGTCCCTATCTTCGACCGCGAGTTGGGCGCGTCATCAATCCTCATTTCCACCAAACAATCATCACATATGTCCCAAAGAGGATGGGCACATGGTTGCATTAGTTCAACCTGGTATGTCCACGCCCAGCATTCTCCTTATACGAACTGAAGCGTTGAAGAGTTGTCTCTCGCATTTCTTGTTACTTACTTATCCCAATGGTAGGCACCTGTTCATCATTCATTTCCATTTGTGCTTCAATTTCTACATATGCTTCCACCCCTCACGTGTCGTATATCCTTGCAACCACTCTCATGGCACTCTTGTGGTTACCATATACATGTTGTATCGCACACAATGAACCACGCTCCTTCCTATTGACCCGGTTCTCGCAACACTTAAACCCGTGTGCTGTGCTAAACGATCCTGCAGTATCGAAACACACCCCGCTACTTCTGCTGCTGTGGTCTTCTCTTTCTTCCATTCACTTGAGGTGTATCGGACACACTTGCACTATGATCGTTTCATGCTCTCAAAGATGACACCTAGTCACCTCTCTCACACAGCGCTCACTCGAACTTTCCCAAACTCGATAGTGTCTCTGGCATCTCTAACAAATCACGGAAAAAACAAACACACATCTTAATCAAGAGCTATAAAGATCAAATTGATCAACAATGAAGAACTGAAAAGGCTAGAGACTCACTCATAGCAGTGCTTCCACCGTGTCCCATGTGCCATCCAACTTAAATGAAGCTCGACACATCCTCTTTCGATTACTAACGCAGCTTGAGGATTAATATCTAAATGCCTCTCGTAAAGCGGGTAGCACCCAGAATAAGAGCCGACGATTGGGTCCCATTATCCACCCATTGTCTCCCAGAAGAGCGAACGTCGACCTGCAGTCATCATGGGAGGCGCCTGTGAGTAGTGTCACGCACTAGTGTATGAGTCGAGTTTGATGAGGAAGAAATCAAGTCATTGTTCGCAGTGTTTGGTGTGGAGATGGCCGCTGTTGGATGTGGTATGCAACTGCCACTCGGAGAGGATGCTGAATAGTCCTCTTTAATGTAGTCATGCAGCGACTTCCCATTCGCTGTATACTAGAATCGGACAGTCCCATTCGACCGTGAACAAGAAATGATGCGAGTCCCATCCGGAGAGAACGAGACGGATGTGACCACAAAAGTGTGTCCTTCAAGGGCTCACCGACTGCTTGCCCTGCTGCCAGGTCCCACAGCCAGATGGCAGTCTTATCATCTGAACCAGAAACGATGGGAGTTTCATCCGGCGAGAACGACACTGAGTTAACCCTAGAAGTGTGCCGTAAGGGCTCGCCAATTGGTTGCCGCTTTGCTGCATTCCACAGCCGGACTGTCATACCACTCGAATCTGTCACAATGTGAGATATGCTCGGCGAAAACGCGACTGAGCTAACCGACCGAGCATGCTCCAATAAGTGTTCACCAATGGGCTGCCATGATATTGCATCCCACAGCCGCACAGTGCGATCATCCGATCCAGTCGCAATGTGAGTCCCATCCGGCGAGAACGAAATAGTGCTGCCGCAGTTCAGTCCCGAACCTAGGTTCGAACCTGAACTTTTGCGAACGGAACCACCGTTCGGTCAGGGGTTCGACGTAAAATACAGGACCGAACTTTACATACGTTCTTCGTTCGGGTGGTCTCGGATGGATGTCGGACCCGTTCGGACGAGTCTGAACCGGTCCGAACCCATCATTAGAGTTGCAGGTTTGTTGCTTCTGTTCTGCGACTCCTCAGGTTCGAAGGATACTCACTGTCGACACATCAGTAAGTTTGCCGGTGAAATCATCACCGGCGCAATCCTCACCGGCGCCATCATCACCGACACGATCGATCGGAATAGACATTGCATCACCAACACGATCGATCGAAATGAATATTCACATCTCATTCTGGCCTTGCGCAGAACATCAGGCAAGAATAAAAGGGCGGGGTATATGCAAGGTGAGTTTATTTATCACAACATGTCTAACTCTGCAGTCAATGCTAATGGCATTTTGAAGGATGCATCCGAAATCGAATGGTTTCATGATCCTGACGACGACATGCCCATCTCGCCCCATCCTGAATCCTCGTCTAAGGCTTTGCCCCCTGGCCCTCGTACCCTGGACTCTTTCATAGGCTCTCACCGGCCTGCAACAGTTGTTGCTGGTTCTCGTCGCTCTGGCCGGCCTATCAAGCCTTCCGCAAAGGTGCGAGAAGCAGCGAGCAGTGCCATTCCTGCCAAACGTTCAGGTACTACCACCATGCCCCCTGCCACCAAGCGCCCGCTTGTCTCTGCAACCAGCTCTTCTACAATTGGGGACAATGATGGCGGTGGTGACGACAATGACGACAACGACATATCTACAAACAAGGACGAGTCATTTGTTGCCAATTCAGACGACGAAGAGGCCAAGGAAGCTGAAGAAGCTTACCAGCAGATTAAAGCATTCGGAGATGCCGACCGAGATGTAAGTGTATTTTCAGGCTCTCTCCTACTTTACTCATATCAGACCTCCAGGTTCGCAAAAGTTTGAAGAAAGATGAGCGGACGGCAGATCTGCGGATGATCTTCACCGAGGAGAAAGGCCACAAGAACGCACACACCGGTGAAAGTGAGGATGGATGGTGGTGTAACGTTTGCAAGTGTGTTTTGCTCTTCCCCGTTTTCGAGAGCGTCTTTTTACTAACTTGCCTTCTGTCTCATAGGGAAGCAAATTTGCCTCTTCAAAATTGTTTCTTCAAGGGCAGTATCTCTACCCGTCGTACTCACATCGCCCGGAATCCAAACTGCCACTTTCCGATCTACAAGAGTCGCTGCGAGGAGAAAGGCATCATCATGCATGAGCGCGCTATTCCCTTGAATGTCAAGGTATCTGACGGAGGGCAGCGAACTCTCGATCGTGCCCTTGTCCCCAAGCCACCGCAGTTTACGAAGGCAGGCCTTGTCGACTATATTGTCGAGCTTATTGTTGCCGAGGATGAGGTTTGTGACTTTCACTATTTCTTTCTTTCTTTCACGTACTCACACAATTACAGGCATTTCAACTTGTCGACAAAGGATCCTTTCGCCGCCTCCTGCAATACCTTCGGCCAAGTCTCACAGATCAAGATATTCCGCACCGCACTAAGACACGGGATGAGATTCTAGAGAGAGCAAAACTTGCTGTTGAACGAGTCAAGGAAAAACTAGCAGTAAGTGTTAATAATTGTCTGCTTTTCACTGCTTTTCACTCATTATAATTGTCATAGCACGTTGACAGCAAAATTTCAATGACATTCGACTCCTGGACATCTGAACCAGGCGACCCATTCCTTTCCGTCACGGCGCATTACATCGACTCACCCGCAGACAAGCCCCAGGAGTGGGAACTCAAGACGGAGCAACTTGCCTTTAGGCTCATCAAGGGTAACCACAGCGGCGCTAACATTGGTGGTATTCTTATCGAAGTGATCGACAAGTACTGATATACGCAAAAAGGTGAGTATTTATTATTTATGTTGTTGTACATACTGTTTCTCTAATCGTTTGATCATAGGTCGGCTGGTTCACTGCCGACAACGCCACGAACAACGACACAGCAATTCGAACCGTCGCAATCGAGATTGACCCTCATGGCACCAACTGGGACCCAGTCGAAACATCGTGTCCGTTGTATGGAAGCACGCGCTGCATCTTGCAGCAAAGCATTTTGTTGAGAGAGTGGCTCCAACATCCGCCAGCGCTTTACTCAAGAAGACAGCAGAAGAAGATGACGACGACGACTGACGATGACGAGACCGATTTTGACGTTGCTGATACTATTGGTAAAGCACTTTCACTCGTCACACAAATACGAAAGTCCCCGCAAGCTCGTGTTTTCTTCAAGAAGTGCTGCGCCGAGGTTGACCTCCCCCCTCTCGAACTTCTCAAATGGGTTCGAACACGTTGGGCATCACTCTTCAAAATGTTGGAGCGAGTGATCTGTTTACGCAAGGTTTGTTTTATATTAAGTTTTATGTTCTATCTAATTTATTTGATTTTAAGGGAGTGAACAGGTTCACGCAACTTGCTGACGACAGCGATGAAGTCCCCAACTTACAAGGGAAAACCTATTCGGCATTCAAGCTCACACAACAGGAGTGGTCAAAGTTGGAATTGATTCGAGACGTGCTACAGGTCAGTTCCTTCAACTGTCTTTTTTTCACCTTCTGTATTAACTAGCACTACACTGCGCAGGAGCCTGCTAACGCCCAACAGACTTTCTCGGCTACTCGGGAGCCTACAGTCTGGCGCACCATTCCTGTCCTCGAATATCTTCAAGAGACGTGGGAACGCATGGCTGGCACTTCAACATTCGACGTACTTTCAGCATCCGTCACATCCGGCCTGGACAATCTGGCTAAGTGGTATCGCAAGACAAATGACACAGATGTCTACTTCATCTGCCTTGGTACGTGCCCCATTCTTAATTCACACATTCTCATTTTGACAACACTCTTACTTTCATGCAGCCCTCGACCCTAACTACAAAGTTGCCTACGCTAAGGCAAAATGGGCGTCTCAAGACTTTGCGGATGGAGTGAAACGGCTTGAAGATGTGGTAAGTCCATGGTATCTCAATAAATTGTCTGCGCACTAACTTAGTATCTAGTTTGATCAGTATTATCGTGCTCCTCCTTCATCTGCCCTGACGACACATTCTGCTACACCATCCCTCTCACGCCAAGGTTCCTACGGCCAGAGCTGGATGCGCGATGCAATCAAAGCTCGCGTCTCACACGACGCAGCTCGTCAAAGGCCTCGTCAGGAATTGGAGGACTACTTAGCTGCACCACTGGAGGATGTTGAGAATGTAGTTGCGTGGTGGGGTGTAAGTCCACTTCCCTCATTTCCTTAATATTCCGTGTAACTTGAAGCTGACAATTATTTTTTAAAGCATCACTCGGTTCAGTATCCCACTGTTGCTCGCATCGCAAAAGATTACCTCGCTATTCAGGGGTCTGCGGTAGCATCTGAACGCGCATTCTCTAGTGGCGGCATCACCGGCACCACACGTCGCAACTGCTTACTTCCAGAGACATTCGAGGCACTTCAACTGTTAAAAAGTGCGTACCATCAAGGCCATGTCTCAGCAATGGTGCAGGCTGAGCTCGTTGCTCCTCAAATTTTTATTGTTGAATAGTCTAGCCTACTACAATTGTTCGTACTTGGAAAATTTTACTAATTTCATGTTGCGTTCGGCGGTTCGAACTGGTTCGAACTCGAACCCGACCATTGTGAACCCGTTCGAAGTGGTCCGGCCCAGAGTCCACCCTACCTTTGTGAACTTGACCGAGGTTCGGTTCTCGGTCCTCGATTATTTTGAAAAAACCGGACGGAACTGAACTTCGGCAGCACTAGAACGAAACTGAGTTAATCCAATCAGTATGTCCGTTGATCACAGTCTGGACGGTTCAAGTTGTCCAATTGGTATTACGTCCATTGCAGCGGACGAGGCACCTTCATATTCGATGTGACCCTGAAATTGTGGTTGTGCGCGAGTGAGTATGAAATCCGACACTGGATGATTACGCGCTCACCTTCAGCCACTTCGCAATACGCGGAAGGGCGGGGACTGCACTGCTGAGTGCATTGATAAGGCTGAGTACCTCGAGCCAGAAGAACAGTTGCTCATGGCCAAAGAATGATTTTATTTCGTCGGCGAGCTCTGGATCGAAGTCAGTTGCTTGTACGTGGGCAGCCAAAATCGGCAGGCATAGGATAAGGGTGGGGATATGCATTTTTCAACTCGTTCTTGCAGCCCAGGATCTTCGGAATTGGGGAGATACGATGATTTTAAGTCACAGATATTGAAGGAAAGTCCCTGTTGTATCACTCGAATTGATGCGAAAGCAAGATCTCATTGTACTTTTGGCACGTCATTGAAAAACTCTTTACTGCATTCACGGTCTGTAAGGAAATCGCGGAAGTAGGCATGAAGGGGTCGGATAGGCGTGGATGAGTCGGTGGTGCCGCTGAGGAGGGGCCCTAGGCCTTTTACGACAACCTCCACTTCGTAACGGTCACTTTGGTCTGAAAAGTGGCGCATCATGGCGTTCAGGGAAACTAGATGGGTGGGTTCAGCTGCGCCCAATATTTGACTCATCACTGATTGAAAGCTTGCAAGCGCCGTTGAATGCCGTATCTACGAATGCTGGAAACTCGTAGACGTGGGGTTATGCATGATCTGTGTCAATATGAGGCGATACATGTCATACAATAGCATGCTTCTCCTGGCAGGATCGCGTGACACAACATCGTTGAAGCAATCGACTGGTGATGATCCGAGCATTGCTCTTTGATGTATCACGACGTGTGTACCATCCGGCGAGAAAGGCACTGAGTAACTGACTCAGTGTGCTCCAGTAAAGGCTCACATACTGGCTGCCCAGATGCTACACCCCATAATCGCACAGTGCCATCATTCGATCGTGTAACGATGCGAGTCCCATCCTGTAAGAACGACATTGAGTTAACAGCATGAGAGTTCGCCTGAAGAGGAATCAATGGCTGTTGTGTCGGAAGCAAGTACAATCCTTACCTGCATGGTGAGTATAAATGGCTACGTCCAGAGTAACATGGTCCCGAAATTTTGCATGAGTGCATCCAACACATCGTTGTACCGTTTAATTCGATTAGTTGTTTCGGTGAGAATGTCTTTCCCGAGTCCCTTCCCTGTGATGATAGTAGTAAATTGAGTATGTAAAACGTGCAACAGCTTGAGGACTCACAGAAGCTCTTGGTCTCTGAATAATCTATGATGAAGCGGGCGCATCCAAGAGTCTGCTGAGAGATCTGCCCGAGGATGCTGCGCACTGATGAAATCTGGCCGAGCGTATCGTCCTATATTATGAAGATATACACTTGATCCAATCGATGAGACCATGTACTGCTTGGTCGCGATCTGATTGGGCGATGTCCATCTATGCCGATGACTACTGAGCGGGTAAAAGAAGTGAGATAAGAGCTGAGCATTTTTTGATGTGGCACAAGACAAGACGCCTAGGGCAATCTTTGCATATGGATGTACCTGCAGAACGAAATTAGAATTGACTTGGTTTTAACTAGTAGTAAGAGGAATAGGCCCGTACATTAGACGAGTGCAAATATTCAGATGTGAGAAATGAAACTATGTACTATCCTCGAGAGATCGATCCGAAGCAAAGAGGGTAGATCAGTTTGCATGTCTGCACAGCTAGAAGCAGAACGAGAGCGAACAAGATCCTGAGAGGGTTTCACTGGAATGGCATGATAGTCCAGAACCCAGAACCGTTTTCCGGTCCGGTTCTGGCTGGTGAGGGAACCATGGACCGAACCACAGAGAACCGGACCGCGGTAGCACTAAGCCATAATGATCTGAGTGTCCTCAAAGGTCCTCAACGTTCAACGTTCAACCTTGAATCAGTGCTTACACCTACCTAGCTTTCGCCAATGCGTACTTAGCACGAAGTTCGAAAATCAGCAATCAGCAATTAGATCTCGATTCAAGTTCTCGAAGGGGATGGCAGGATGAAGTCGGGCCCGGGTAAGCACGTTTATAATTCTTCTCTTCTTTCCAGCTTGTTCCGAATTGCAGAGTTCTGCCACCCACTGTGACCCACAACACTGCCTCTTCTGTCTTTTTCTCTTCTTTCCCATCTTGGTATCGTCCCCTTTTTCTTTCTGTCTTCCTCAACCACTGATTCAGATCAAATCAAACCACATGCAGTCAAAAAAAGAGGGTTGCTGATGAACGCTCGCTACGATGATATCGCATCAAGTAGGGGGATTGAACGTGCAGTAAAAAGCGATCGAAAAGAAGCAGAAGGAAGAGATCGCGTCCGTTTCCAGCTCCTTTTCATCAGCGTGCTACTACGGTGTGATATAGCCTTGATAGTTTCCTGTTATATCGTTGACATTCGGAAGAAACCAGCAATTCAAATCCCAGAATACGAGTCATGTGCGTACTGCCCTTGCAAGCATGTTTCCAAGTCAGTCTGAAATGCATCATCAATATGTGGTCCAGACCGTCCAGGTGCCAAAGCTAGGACTGCAACATGGAGGTAATGGTATCAGTGTCGGAGCAAACCAAATTCTTGGTTAGATATTACTACTCACACTCATCCCAAAGCAGACAATGGCCTATGATGCACCAATGAGTTCACACTCCTTTCTTATCATGTTGGGATAAGCCATAGCTCATGCTATCTTTACACTGGGTTCTTCGCAGTTGGAACAAGTTTCAGTTCAAGTGGCGCTATGTAGGTGTAGCGCAATTTTTGCACAAAGCCCAAGTTAGTTCGCAACGTGATGGCCCGATTCACTAAACACCACTCGCTTGCAAGGTTGGCGTTCATTGGTTCGGAGTCGCTTGAGGGGGGACTGGCGGCAATGAAGTCCCACAAGTCAATTTGATATCTGATGAGCGAGCGTTTGACCAGATGGTGAGGAGATAAGAACAAGCTTGGCCCAATACAATGCGGTGAGTGACTTGCCACCAGCGACCGCGCCACCTCTGAATGGAAGGACGTGCCTTGCCATATGATGCATGATGTTCCGAGTCCACGACTTAGTTCATCCGAGCTCAAATTTTAAAGTTCAATATGATACCCCTCGCCACTGATTATCGCAAATTTAAGGTATCACGAATGGTTGTTCCAGCGAGGCGTTGGCGCGCCCCGTGATCACAGAGGACGGGATGGATAGGATTCTTCTGACTTCGAGAAATCTTTTAGGGTACACACCGGCATTTACCCTGCACCACACTTCGTCATGTGGGTACACGCGAGGGGATCGGGTTTAGATGTATTGCCTTCTCCTCGAACGATTCCCATGAAAGGTTACCAGCCACCACGTCGTCAGGAGAAAATATATGGCTTTGAAGGAGGTGCTGCAGAAGAAAGACCCGTTGTACCGGTACGCAGATCAACAAACTCATGAAAAGTGGTGTTTCACCATCAATTTGACTTTTGCAGTACATACATGACACTGACATTTTAGACATCCGCGGGGGTACCTAAACCATCCATTTTCTTTAAGTTATTGTAGATGGTCTGCAACCGCTTTATGGAGCTTGGGAGATCAACGCGAACGATCTGATTCCATCTCAGCTTGCGGTCGGTCGGTTGTTCCTTAGGGGGTTGATAACTCGGGTCCTTATCAGCATAAAAATGCATGGTCCCAAGGACTTGGGTACGGTAAATTGTAGTGCCACGCCAGTATGGACCTGCAATGTGACGGTCATGACATATACTGCAGATAGATGGTATGGACAATTACCTGAAGCCGCAATAGCATACACGTACTTCTTGTCCAAATCTTGAATAAAAACATGCGCTGCCTGCGTGATCAGGTCGTCACAAGCTTCCTTGATCTTCTCACTGATAGCTTCCGACTGCTCTTGACCTTCCAGACTCCTACTCGCGGACCGCTTCACTTCAACAAGAAGGCCAATGTTCACCTCAGTAATCACCCATCCTCCATAGTGGTCCATCTGCTGTGGCTGGGCCGCTGCTTTAAGATGGAGAATTGAAAAATCCGCAAGAACCTGCTCGGCATCCTTCTGCGGGACAGTTGATGCAAAAGAAACATCGCCCGCCCCACACCCAAACTCTTCATCTTCGTCTTCAGGTGAGCTTCCTGGAGGCAGCAGATCAATCTCCTCGGGATCATCGCCATCACCTTCATCCTCATCCTCATCATCTTCATCCTCATCATCTTCATCCTCATCCTCATCGCCATCATCTTCATCCTCATGGTCATCCTCATGGTCATCCTTCGTCGGCACATACCAAACAGGGAATTGAGGGACGACTATTAGATTTGGGACGTCTGCAACTAAATCAGAGAGTATCTGAGCCCACAGGGCATACCAATGAAATTCGATATTCCTAGAGTTGAAGGTGCGTGAGAATGCGAAGGACGTCTCCAGGATGGTTTTATCTTTAGCCACTGGATTAATAACTCGCCCAGGAAGAGCCCAGCTGGGTTCACTAAGCGCCTTGTCGGGCTTACCAGGAGCCTGACTGGGAGCCTTGGGGAGCTTAGTACTAGGAGCTTTGGGAGGCATCGCGAATCAGTATTCGACTTCAATAAAATTTTCAAATGCCACATATATATACGTAGTACGGACCTCGCATTTTCGCGGAGAACAATGAGGATGATATGGCAAAACATTTCGAGCGATAAGAGGTGATAGCTGCCAGTGGCTACTATGATTGGCGATGAGTTTGATGGTGTTGATTCCATCGCGGTGATTAATCCCGGGAGAAGGCACAATGTAATCAGTCTTTGATTTGGCGGACTAAAAGGGATCAGAAGAATTGGTGGGTGAACATGCGGTGATCGCCAGGTACTGATGTGTGGTCTCAATTGTTCACCAGGTTTGGCGCGTTAGAAACACGTGCCTTGTCACATGACGTCCCACATAAAATGGCAGACTTGGTTCAAGTTTGGACCAAGTTCCAACCTCCTCGCTCGAAAGTCACTCCTAATCATTGCGAATCAACCACGGAAAGCGAAACACGATTGCGTCGGACCGTCTCTAGAGGGTCTCTTCAAAGCTTCAGGCACTTGCACCAGTCTAGGTCAAATAATGTCGGATATCTAGTGCGAGACGACTTGCATGCTCCACGCGAGCCCCTTGAGTTGGGTCTTGAGCCCCCGAGGACGCGGATGACCGAACAACATGATTTCCTAGCTGCGAGAAATCTCATGGGAATAC
>JABBWB010000748.1:0-14352 GCA_016628085.1 Suillus occidentalis
GATGGACTGGGGACCTCTGAAGTATGTGGTTGTGATGGTCCTGCCGCATAATGATCATACTGAGGCTCTGACTTGGGGACAGTAGACAATGTCGGGAGATGAGAGGCTGTGGTGTGTATTGGGCAGAGTTGGTCCATGGTGGCGCAAAAACTGGGGGAGATATGGCTGGCACCATAGGTACCGGTTGGGTGTTGGAACCATCACCTCACCTGCCCTATGGCCTTCTCTGAACTCGGCACTGGGCCTGAGGTCAGGCTTTGTTTGAGCTCTTTTGTGAGAGTGTAATGCCAACTGTGGCACCAACAGCAATCAGTGTGACAAGGGTGATTATTGACCTTTCCAGCAGGACGTTAAGTGGTCAAGCGTTACATAGGTTGAGAGTGAAACTCACGATCCATCTTGAGCATTTGCTTGCCTTCTGCGACTGCTCCAGCCAGTTGCTGTTTTGGGCCTCGATGTTCTGGTAGTTGGTTTGTGGGACGGGTATGTAGGGCTCAGCTGAGATGGGCTGGCCTGTAAGTGGATGATGTGTTGGATTCCTGGGCATCAGCTCCGTTGAGAGATCATGTGACGAGTTGAAAGGTGAATGTGCATGGGTGGCCTGCGCAGTAGAAATTTAGTTGTGTATGTAGGTGCAAGGAACGAGTGCCCCCAGGCTGAAAAAGGAAATAAACACAGACAAATACCTATATTGCTAGAGATTCCTCCTACCACCGCAACAGCTACTTAACATTGAAAGGCTATCAAAGTT
Organism: Suillus occidentalis; assembly: GCA_016628085.1. NCBI lineage: Eukaryota > Fungi > Basidiomycota > Agaricomycetes > Boletales > Suillaceae > Suillus > Suillus occidentalis. The sequence continues at coordinate 752 of JABBWB010000748.1, forward strand.
CTTGCTTGGTGAAATGGCACCCCACAAAATCGTGCATATACCGTCTTGGTGTCCGATTGATGTGTGCTGATCTTGTGCACAGTTAGCACACTTATAATGCACGGAGTAAAGTTGTGGTGAGGGAGAGGGAGAGAAAGATGGTGAGGGAAAGGAAGAAGGTGATGGTGAGGGAGATTATGGTGCAGAGGCAGAGGCAGAGGCAGAGGCAGAGGCAGAGGCAGAGGCAGAGGCAGAGGCAGAGGCAGAGGCAGAGGCAGAGGCAGAGGCAGAGGCAGAGGCAGAGGCAGAGGCAGAGGCAGAGGCAGAGGCAGAGGCAGAGGCAGAGGCAGAGGCAGAGGCAGAGGCAGAGGCAGAGGCAGAGGCAGAGGCAGAGGCAGAGGCAGAGGCAGAGGCAGAGGAAGGCGAATGCTGTCGCCATCTGCCAGAGATGGTGTCAAAAGTTGGCAAGTGTGTTGAATCTGTGGAGAGCGCATTCAGATTGAATGATAAGCATTCATAGCCATGATATGTGTATGACCTGGGTCTGAATGTGACTCTGTTAGGCTGAAACAAGAATGTACATAGTGTTGAACAGAGGGCTTACTTGTGTGTTTTATGTCTGTATGCCTGACTTAATGAAGATCATGCATTTCTAGCCATTTGTGTATCAAGTGAAGGAACCGATAGTCTGCGAGGAGAAAATAGATGATTGACATGAGCACATGTAGACGAGAAAAGCAAGTCACATACCTCGACTCCATCACTCACAAGACCAGACGCATCAACTCATTCCTGAATGATGATCATACTGTTTTCGATAGATTCCTAAATTAATTAAAGAGTATACCATGGTTCATATGAAACTCGCTTACCATTTAAACAAATGCTAAAATTAATTTCTATCCTCGGTCAGCCTACTGAACTTCACCCCACTGACCATAAATTTGCCACTGCATAATCAATTTTCTCGAGGGAAGATGGAATGCTTGGTACAAGGGAGATCTCCATCAGACTGTGCATCATTTCAGCAAGTCTGTCAGGGAAACTGGAGAACAACTTGCCTTCTATGGTCTGGTATCAGCTTCATCCATTTTTGCTGCTGGAGGTTATCATTGCTAACTTTGTGTCCTCATCCTTGGTTTCTTGAGGGAAGCTGGAATGCTTGGTGCAAGGGAGATCTCCATCAGACTGCATCATTTCAGCAAGTCTGTCAGGAAAACTGGAGAACAACTTGCCTTCTATGGTCTGATATCAGCTTCGTCCATTGTTGCTGCTGAAAATTATCGTTCTTAACTTTGCATCCACATCCTTAAAAACGACGTGACCTTCATCTACAAAATCATCGGTGTCTTCATATAACATCTTTGTTTCTAGAGTGGATGTGTTGTGGTTCAGCTTTTTAAGCTGAATGGGGATTGCATTATTGCTTGCATCCTCATGAGGCTTGTTATTGAATAATGCGGATGATGCAGATCAGTTATCTGTCCTGCCAGAGAAAAGGGTAAAGCTCAATGTCCAAGCATGAGCATACGAGGAAGTTGAAGATGCGGAGAGGTAGTCTCTTGATGATTTACCTGTAGGTGCAAAGCAGGCACCAGTTGAGGAAGGACGAGCAAGAAGTGGGGCATTGTTGCTCTTGAAAATACTGACATAGTGAGTTGGGGTCAGAAAGTAGGATAGTGGGTTTGAAAGTTGTACTGAATTATACCCTGCAATGACTTGCCAGTCAAACTTGACAATTGTGCCTTAGTTGAGGGGCATGACCACTTACTGCATAATGGATGATCATGTTCTCGGACTTGATGGCACTTCCGTCTGGCTAAGAAGCCAGCGGAGGTATTTGGAAGGCTCGCGCTCAGGTTCTGAATGCTCTTTGATATGCTCCAAGGCAACCTGTTAATGATTCATAAACAACACCACACGACACACAGTATGCTAAGCTACTAACCATATATTGTTCAAAACAGACTAACCATCGCACCTGAATTCGAGATGAGCAAGAGATCTAGACAGATGCCGGTTCCACCCACCAGGAACAACAGTCAGTGGACAGTTGCTTACTGAAACATAGCAACAAGGTGCACGCTGATTCTAGTTGTGATTAGTAAAAAAAACAGGGATCAAAAGTTCAGATTGATGAGTTGGACCTCAGAGCATGAGTCAAATGTGTGATACTAAAGCTGCTGCAGTTGGCGATCACGATCAATAACAAGGCCATAACACCATTTACCTCCGAGCATGAACCTGCAGAGAAGAAGGGGAACAGGTGCATCACAATAAATATGGTGCATCAATTTGATGGATGCTAGACAGCGGAGATTTTGTGACAGACAGGCGCCTAAACTGGGATAGGCTTCAGCCCCCTGCAAGAGCAGAGACTCAGCCTTCTGAGTTCAAGATAGGAGTCTATTAGGAAATCAGCACTTGCTTCAAGTTCAAAATTAAGGAGCTCACCTGGCCCACTTGCATACTGGTATTGATGTGCATTTCAAATTGCAGCTGAGAGTCAGCAGCAGAACAGGTCAGATCAGTGAACTAATAGGTGCTTGAAATTTTTGTGATTGTTGCATCAAGCATAGTATTTCCATTGTGCTTTAACACTGTAGATACACAAATAAAATTGCACTGTGAGGAAGTGAGTATGAACGATACAGAAAAGGTTGCAGTGCATTGGGCAGCTTGCTTTGGGAGAATTTGATGCTCTAATTGCGAAGTGAGGAATCATATCTTATTCAGCAAATCTGACCCAAACATCAAGGGCTGACCCAACATAATAGAAAGTAATATCAGCACTCACATCCAGTTCAGCTGATTGCTTGCGAGGTAGTTGCTGCCTCAAGGACTTGTTCCTTGTGGTTTCCATTATTGCAAGGAATGCCCTGTATCCAGGAGCTTTGAGGGGAATTATTCGCTAAATATATATATATATAAGATTTAATGTGAGATCATCACAACGGATCAACACACCAGAAGGAAGACACTGAAAGTGAGAAGCCTGTGCTTGACAGAGAGCCAGTAAGAAAAGATGACGAGCTTTCTGAGCAGCCATGACGATGCGGATCATGTAGAGTTACAGATGGTGAGGTGTACTCAGTATCCTCGAGCTCTCGTATACGCTGTTATAAGCGCTCCATATGTTCACAGAGAAGCTCAGGCTGTGTTCTTGTTCAGATATGAAGAAGATATGGCTACACAAGAGTCCATACTACATATGGGTGGTTTGGGCTGATGCACATTAGTGTCCAAGATATGAACAGTGTTGATGAGTTTGGCATGCACTCTGACGTCTGCGATGACAGAAACAATGCACTGAAGGATAGAGGCAGCAGCGATGTCAGCACTGAGAGTGATGTGGTCGCTAACGAGGAAGGTATGACATTTGGACACAAAGTTGTCACGGTTGTGTAGATGATGAAGTTGTGCTATTGTGGCCCTGCAGCCATTCTTGCGAGCCTTGAGTCTGCCTTGACAAAGCACTCAGCATTCCTATGGTAGCAGGGTCAGCCTGAGGACCCTCCAACTCAATCGCGATCGACCATGATATGATGTGCACTTACTGATAGTAGTATCAGTGGTGATCTTGAGCTTGACCATGGATTTTTAAGTCATCCGTGCTGTTGGCGGTTATCTTGTTTACCAGGGTTGTGACTCACAGCTTGTAAAAATGTTGGTGAGTGGGATGCGGCCGCTGCCTGGCACAAAGTACTGAGTCATCAGAGATTTTGCTTCACACGGGCAAATGTGACATGTGACATGTGATCATTGTTTGGTACTGTAGTGAAATTTCCGACTCTCTTAGAGTTAACATAGTACTTGCTTCTAGCAGACTCGGAACAGATGTGATACTTATAGTACTAGTACAGCAATGCCCACAATGAGATCTACTAGTAGAGCCGGAAAAACTGCAAGAAAACAAGGAATTCTTAGCTAGCGTGACGTAATTTAGGAGGATTCTGTTATCACAAAGCATTTGTCAATGAGTAGACCATCAAAAAAGAGCCGTTGACAAGCATCATACTGAGAAATCTGACCTGTAAGATATTTAAAGTATTCAGCATTGTCCAAAGTGTCAAACTTGGACGTGACATAAACCCCTGTGCTGTATTGCTTGATTCCCCACCTGCATACTGACCCTCCGAGGGAGAAAGCATTTGTAAGTCACAATCTCCACTTGTCAGAGCCATTGAAGATATATCAGCTATATTGCTGCTCCAACAGCACGATTTATAAAAGGTTGATGATCACACAATTTGCGAGGGGCACCACAAACGAACGAATAGTCCCATCTGCTGAACGTAGCTATGCGAAAAGTCAGATCGAGAAGAAAGCTAAATAAAGGTTGATGTACATTCAAGATTCCATCAAGAAATGAATCGTTCTGTAGCAAGGTATTGATAGTATTGATGCAGGCTGTTTGGACTGGGACTCCACGCTCGGCAATCGGGAAGGTGAGATCGTACGAGACAAAGACCATGAGATGTCCACACACTTTGAAATCATTGATGATGGTAGTCAGAATGTTGTTGAGTTTTTTGATTTCACTTATGCCATCAGCATGGCAGTCGCCATTTATGCAACTCTGCTGTTTTTTTATCAATGAGCTATGAGACAGGGATGATAATGGACAATCACCATTTTTACGATGCATGACTGCAGTCTCGAGGGCTATATTTGCCAACTCCGTTAAAGTTTTGTCGGCAGGCCAAAAGGTGTTCTTGAACACAAGCTTTACCATGTTCGTGTGAGCCTCCACCTTTACTTCCTCAATTAACTTGATTAACTGAGGCGATAAAATGACTATCTGCACAGATGCTGGTATGGACTGTGGATGGACAGCACTTGTCTGTTTGGAGTTGGACTGCTGGCAGGGTGCTACTGCACGATGGGAATGCTGATGCACAATTTTTCTGCACCCTCAGTTCAACTTTTGGTGAACGGGATCAGGTGAAAGTTCAAACAAGTGAGGTGGAACCTCAATGGTCGGAGGTGGATTAGCATGCAGTGATGAGCCGATTTGTCCCTGGGAGTAGATCGGCCACATGGTCAAGTGGGGAGGGATTGGAATGGGATTGGAAGGTATTGGGAGGGGATTGGGAGGGTTTGGGTAGGGAGCACTTAGGTAGGGAGCACTTGGGTAGGGAGCACTTGGGTAGGGAGCACTTGAGAATACTGGCGTTTGTACTGGCCAGGCAGACTGCTGCTGGCCACCACTGTAGTTGTAGGGATTGTTGACGTTATTGTTGTTGTAGGCATCTGCGGCATGACCATGATCGTAAGAATGGCCGCGATGGCCAAGGTTATCGCATTCATGATGGGGAAAAACGCTGGGATTCAGACTCGGATTGGATGAAGTCGGTTGGAGTAAGAGAATCAAAATTGGATTGACTGCTGCTGCCCACAGGCTGCTGGGTGGCCATGGCAGCCATTTGCTCAGCGAATTCTTCCCAGTGTTCAGGCATCGAAGGGAGAAAGGTAAAGGAATCTTGGTGGTGACTGGGATGATCCATGATGGTTCAACAACCAGCTAAACGAATCAGTAATCATAATATTCATAGTAAGTAGACATACCTTTGAGTTTGGGGAGTGCGACAGCCTGAGAATGCAGTTTTCTTCGACAGATTGGAAAAGGGAGGCAATGATTAGTACGATGCTGTGACAGTACGGTATGGTTGCACTACTAGTAGTACTAATAGTAGCACAAGGTCCCCCAAGTTCAAGCTGCAGCCAGGCTGTTGGGAAGCCGCATCTCTGTTGGCCACCTGACGCCGTCAATATCAGTCCTATCCTGGCTCATTAGTCAAAGATCTGGCACACAAGTTTTACCTTTACGTCACCATTCAGTATGCCCTGCTGAAGCTCCCGACTGATTGTGATCATTTTTCAAAGAAAGCACTGACTGAAAAGGGAGTTGACCCATTCAGACACTTTTGTCCAAGCACACGACACAACAATGGCAATATTTCCTTTTTGGGTTTTGATAGTAAATAGACATATACTTCTGAGTGCAAGGCCTGCACAGCCTACACTCCAATTAAATTGGAAGCGAAGGCTGGAGTCACTAACCAAAAAGAAAACCTGTCGGTTTGGAATATACCCTACATCAATTGATTTGATTCGACAACTGTAGTACTGTAACAGGTAGTAGGACAAATGAGTAATCGGACATGGTGTGCCCTGTGATAACATATCAACAAGAAGTTCCACAGGTCGCAAAAGGTCCATAAATAAAGAAACTTTATCATACGACAAGTCGCAGTAGTACAGTAAGTACAGCCTGGATATGCATCTGTTTCACAGTAGGATCAGTACAGGCTCGATAATAAAAATTGATGCGATAACCACCTCAATCATGAGACTTTGTAGAATTCTGCGTGCTTCCACACACAGGCAGATCTGAACCTGATTGGCTAACATAATCTTCATCCAAAACCATGACACTTTTCGGGCTTTCTTCGCCACTTGCTTGTGAATCCTGTTCACAAGCACCGACCACTTCTTCTAGGGCGTCTTCATCACTCAGGGGCAGATAGTGCTCACGAGCAAGGCCCTTGAGGTAATCAAGCTGTGCATCGGTGGCAATGAATGACATCCTATCCTGACCATATGCAGCAATGCTGAATGCTATACAAGTTTTGAGCTCCTCCATGCTACAATTGGCAAGTGCTTCGAATGAAACAACCATGGGTTCTTTGGAGGCACTGGCAAGGCAAGCAGCTTTGTCCTCGAGGAGTATTTGAAGAAGCCTTGTGTGTCACTGGGAAACCTCAATTTCCCAGGTGGAGGCTAGAGTGCGCAAGTGCTTCCATTCAAGATCAGCTTCCTTTGTGAGGACTGCTTGAGCCACAGCCTCTGAAGACATCTTGCTCAAGCTATGCTCAACTAGACCCTTGCCCTAGTAAACATTTTGTAAATAAACATGGGACATATACAACGCAGAGAAAACATATCCTTTCAACATCAATGGGTTCCATGTCAGAGAATCCAATATACTTTTCAGCGAAGTGGAGCTTCATTGTTCTGGGATGCCTCCTATGATAGTTGGCAGGAATATCATGTTTCACTTTTGCGCGTTGTACAACAAAAGATAGATAGCTTATTATGGGGGGGGAGGGACTCAGGTCCATTGACATTGTCATCATTGGTTTTAATAGATGATGGTGATAATGACCTGCAACGTTTGATGGGTCTGTCTGGTGAAGGGTCTGGTTCACGAGTCCTGCGGAGAGGCCGAGTAGTAGTGGTAGCTTGCTGGCTGGAGTGTCTTCAGAGAAAGGCCTGTAAAATTGTGACTGGGCCTACCCCTGCAAGCTGCTGGAGCATAGTCATCAGGACTAGACCCCCTAGTGGAGCTTGGAGGTGGTGTAAGACAAGAGTGCATGTCTAGTATGTGCTAGGTAACCTTGCCCTGGTGATGGAGGACTGAAACTATGGGAGGCCGAAAAGTGCTTATGAAGAAGACCTTTATGACATGCCTACTGGGATATTAATACAGAAGTAGGGACATTACAACCAAAAAAAATTGAAGCTGGTTTAGGCAACTCTCATTCATGGGATCCGTAGCATGTACTAGTCCAAGCACCACCACAGTCATACTATCACCCATTTAGAGTTCTGATCACACCCCTATGAGGAGGTCGGACTCTGAGTGAACGATGTGCATGGGAGTTGGAATGATCATTCTAGTTTCATTAACATGGGAGTGAGTCATGGGAAGATTTTTACAAGAAAGTGTCAAGATCAGGCACCTATCGGGCATATTCTAGCCAACTACAAGTTGTGAAAAATCACAAGTATTATTATCGTGGCAGTTGAAGTGGTTAAATGCTGGGCTAGCAAGTCATGGTATGCCAATCGAAAGACTCATTGTGTATGATGGTAGCAGCCAACTTGACTTAACTCATAAAGCTAATTAAAGGATAGTCAAACCTTGAAGTCAGTGAAGCGATTCAAACATTTAAAAAGAGAGGTCATCAAACAGGTCCTCAATATTATCACCCCCTTCATTGTTCTCTCCATCCTCCTCCTCCTCATCTTCTGGCTCCTCGTCACTGAACTCATCATCATTCTCCTCCTGTTCATCATTGCCCCCCAGGTGTTCATCATTAACCTCCTCCTGATCTTCACCATCACTGACTTCTTCGTCTACAACATCCATGGCGTTAGACGGCATCAGTGACTCACAGTCTCTGATTATTCTGCATATCATCACCAGGTGCCCAACACCAAGATGAGTATACCGCATGAACATATCACGATCAGCAAATCTGTTACAAAAGGCAAGGGTTAATATGTGATAGGAAGAGATATACACTCACATCCCAACGTAGTGCTCCTCCCAATCATCTAGCCCCCCCCCCCCCCAGGACGCGCCAATGATTTGCCATAGTGGAGAGAGCTTGTACCACATCCCAATGCAAACACGGGAATTAAATGGACGCCTTGAACTACCTACCTGGGATCAAGAAATCCAAATGCATCAGAGTCCAATTCTTCAACAAATGCAACTTTGGGAAGGCGAGCATCCTTCATGGCAGATTTGCAGTTCTGAAATAGTGCCAACCATCTTACCCAGAGTACTTCGAGATGTTGCTTCACAGGTTGACCGTCATTGTGGATCCATGTTTCCAAGTGGTATATACCCAATACACGGGCATACCAGTATGGATGGCTAGGCGTCATCTCCCCCAAAATCACCATAATGTCAGCATGCGTCCAAGGGTTGATGGTGTCATATTCATGTCTGAGGTCATATGTGGTGTAATGAACCTGCATTGTCTGGACCTGTGTAGATAGTGTTGTTGGGAATGATTACAGAGTTGTGTTCTTCGTCAGTGAATACATGGTCGCAATAAGTGATACTTAGCATCCGCAGCCTGTAAAGGACATGGTCCTTGAATTTTGGTATGAAATTCTGACAACAGTTGTGAGAAACTGTAACATGAATCCCTACTGCAATGACGCACCTACCTTAATAGCCAGATCATTGGCATTTTCTCCAAGGAATGCGAATAAATTAACTGGATGGCTCTGATTGGTCGCAATTTGGTGATGGATTCCAACCTGATGCTGGAGGGGGGGCATCAGCGGGTGATTGAACACCAAAGGATGCTGAACCTCCTGCTTCTGCTACTCAACGGAGTATGTGAATGCCTACGCTCATGCTTGGCTAACTGTGCTGGTGTATCCAACTTGCTTGTCAGCGGATAAAAAGCTTTTACAGCCCTGTGAGCAAGCTCCCCCTAGCCAAGGTCAACTTCGTGTAGACAGTGAGAATGTATCAGGCACTTACCATTTGAGTCATGAAAGAATTGGTAGTTCCAAACAGCCTGATGCTACTCACATAATCCGCCATTGCATGGAATTTGTAGGTGCTCAGATTGAACATTTTGACCCTCAGCCTGCTTGATTCTGGAGAGATGGTATTAGTTTTGGAGCATTGAGAAGACTTTGTTGGCAAGCTGCCTTCTCTCTTGGCAATTCCACAGTATTGAATGCAACACACATATCACATTGAAACTTGCACAGCCTCCGAGAGAGTTTCTGGAACATCTCTTCAAGAAAAACCATGGTAGACTCTGAGTGGAGCCTGAGTTTAGCAAGCGCATGCCACTGACACAAATCAATATAGCAAGGACTGCACAGCTCTATCATGTGTGAGAGGGAACAGCCCTTCGAAAACTGGGATAGCACACTGACGACGGAAAACAAATCAGCATGCTTGATGCAGAAAAACAGATAGTACAAGTACCTGTAAGATATCCTCAAAGTCGTGCACAGCTAACTTCTTCATCTCAGAGGTATTGTTAGCGAACATTTGAATTACACCATTACCAAAAGTTGGAACCTGGCAAAACCTACAGTGAGATTGCGAATTAACTGACTGTTAGTAGGTAGGTAGCAGCGCTCTGCATACCTGGTGTCAAGTTTTGCAACCAACTGAGTTCCCCCAGGAAGGGCATAAAGAAGCCGAATAAGGTGAATAAAGAGCGCCTTCCATGTACCCAATTCGCATTCATGCATGAAGTCAATGACAAGCATGCGGAATGGGTCTAGGCCGAGTGGGCCAAGCTTCTCGACAAATTGATTCTGCGAGTAGTTTATTTGAGTCTATCACCAACCATAAGGAATCACTTGCACTTACTATAGTTGGTACCCATGACCCATCTCCAAGGGTGTGATCAACTTTTGCCCCATCTACAGTATTTCCCTCATTGTAGATATACTCATGAGCCCTGACAACCATTGCAATGACGTACACTTGGAGATTGTTGATACGACATTTCATGTCCTCAGACAAACCAAGAGAACCAAACAGGCTTTTTGGTGTGAGGCAGCGAGGGCATGGACATAAACCCATATCCTTCATAGCCGCAATTAAAACCCTAGAAAATTATTAGTAATCCAACAGCGATGACTGAGGCGAAGGAGGACTACTTCTCTGGATAATCAGCTGAATAGATAAAAACTTGGGGAAATATTCTCTGCAACACTCCATCAGCGCATTTCAAAATAATAACATGGTGATATGCGTCAAGAAAGTCTTCATCAAGCATTATGTCCCAACACGCTTGAAATGATTCTCTATGACAGTGGATGTGAAGCGATATCATGCCAGTCTTTGATATGTGAGACAGGCCGCTCAGCATATCCTTGATGCTGTCAGGAAGCTGACAAGAGCCGTTGAGACAGTCAATGGGAATAGAACAATCAGGAGGACTCACCGAAGGTAAAAATCCGACTAGATGGCATGCTCCCGATTGAGGCAATGCTCGCATGTACTTAGTAAGATTTCTGAAATACAGGTATAGTGGCCAAGCCTTGGCAGTTCCAAAGTTTGCTAGGTGCATGGCATCAGAAAAAAACATGAGACCTGCTATGACACGTTCTAATGAACAGCCAGGCTCCTTTGGCAGCTTCTGGAGATTGTCCTGAGCTTCCAGCCAGGCATCAGAGGTATAGAGCTCATCCAATAGTCACTCTTGACTGTCGTTCAAAGGATCCTTCCATAGCCGTTTAAATGGGAGCAGATGAAATGCGCCGGCTTGGACATCTGCAAAAGCTGCATGATCACTTCGACAAGAGGGTGATAATGGAATCCAGGGATGGTATATGCCTTGGGTCCTTCCTCCTTCGATCTCGTCAGAAAGTCGATGGTAATACTTGCCTTTATCCAGTCGTCTGGGAAATTGACCATATCCACACCCTCATCCTTATCCAATTCTCATAAACTCCTCCTCACTGAGAACCCCTCAAGATGCTTCACATTGAAATCATCTGCTTGTATAATATCGCCGACCAGGCGCTGGACCTCATTTTCCAATTTCCAGTGGCTCCCTGAGTTCATCCAGGACATGAGCTGATAAATAGTCATATTAGGAAAGGGGTAGGGTGGGGGTAGTATTGCTGTCAGGCAGAAAATTTGTTGCTTGAACAACCATTGGACATGATCTCGCAAGTAACAAGGACAGAATGTATGCCTTGGGCTCAAAGGAAGGACAACAGGGATATAGCTGGCAAATTCCAACCAAATTGAATGCAGTCTGGAGAGTGTCTCTTAGTGTTAAGAGTACACATTTGATTCTAGATTGGGCTGGGAGTGATGGTGCGTTAACAGGGTCATTAAGGTCCTCAGTTGAACACGCAATATCATCAAAAGGCCTCGGAATGCATCTCCTTCGCAGAAGCAGGGGTTCTTCTGAAACAGTCGAGTATTTAGCAGACATAAGATGCAGCAACTGTAAAATATGAATGCAAGTTATTGTGATCAGATCCAATACCAAAGTTGGAGTCCTCTGAGTCCATTGTGACTTCAACATGGTCTATGTGTTGTCCATGTTCTGAGTCCAAGTCAGGAGGGTGGTGCAAAGCAGCAAACTGAGTGAACCCACCGGGGGCACCGGATAACACCCAAGCAGGGTTTGCTATGAAATTGCAAGCGACGATTGGTCTTGGACAAGCCCCCATTACCATAATATGTCCAGACCTCACTGGTGAGATTCTCTATTGAAACGAGCTATAAATATTACATGGTAGTGGTGGTGTTTCGGAAGCAGGAAGATCACTCACTCGCAAGGCATTCACTGACTGGGCAATTTTTGGAGCTGCTAGTAAAGTTGCCTCTCTCACTCATTGTTGCCTCTTCTGCGTCGCAAGGAGGCTAGACCTTTTAAAAACTTGGCAACTTGTGCGGTGCCTACTAAGGCCTCGATTGTCTGTTGCTTTCTCCCAAGAGCAACCTTGGGCACCGCAAGACACCATCACAAACAATAGAAGCAGGATAGAAAAAGACTCTACTAAGAGCCAGCATGAATGATTGTTTGCTTCAACTCCCAGTCAATCTGTCATGGAAGGGTCGATGAAGTCGCTCAGTATTAGTATGTGTGACCATGGGAACATCTATGAGTCTTTGGCTTCAACACATCTACTAGTGAGTTATATACCTGTTCTCTGTGTTGACGCTAAGGAGCATCATACTAGGCATGCAACACTTCCCCACAATGCAGAGGAGCATATCGTGTGCCTTCCATCGCCTTCCATTTTGGATTGGTGGATATGATCTTGAAGTGAATGTGAGCAATTTGCAACACATATTTGGCTGGCTGCTCAAGCCAATTATGATATCCAGTGATGGTGAACACTCAATATCTGGGACTCGGGACTTGAAGCCAGTCAAGTATAGAAGCATGGAGCAAATTAATCATGGACAAAGATACTAAGGTGCATGCGATGACATCGGTTTCTTGGTTTTGTTCACCTTCTGTTGTAGGATCTTATAAGGGCACTAGTGGATAATACTGGCTGTTCTGTAGGTGGTCTAGAGCCAGCAGAGTTTGATGAAGAACAGGTGTGTTTGAATCTGAATCACTACCGTTTTTGTCTCTCATTCGAAATTTCATAAACAGTCCTTCTTAAAGGACCACCAGGAACTGGAAGAATGACAACTGTTCATGCTGTCTGCAATCTCCTCAAAGGGCCTCTGCTTAGTATCACTATCACTGCCAATGACTTCTTATATGATCTTGTGAATCTGTTGTCAGATATTGCTCTGCAGTGTATTGGTAAGTACAACTTGCAGCTTTTGATGGTTCTTTGATGAGGCCTGGTTATCGTCTAGTTTGCAGCCAGTTGGAATGCTGTGATTGTGTTAATGCTGTTCTTTGTCAATTTGAGTCAGATAATGATAATTATATCTCTTTCTGGGTATTGAGTGCCTGCGGTGACTCAGAAGAACTCCTGACGCAGTTTTCTACTGGTGTGCAACCCAATTTTCTGATCTGCTTCTGCTTCTGAATGTTCTTGAGGTCATCAAATTTCCTGAACTGGATGCTGCAGCCCAAATTGAACATCATCTTTGGCTCGGTCACTTTGGATTGAATGATCCTGTTGCAATTTGCGTGTGCACACTTGTCAGCTTCTCCTGGAACAGAAGGAGATAGAGGGTTGAACTCAAGTTCTTCAAAGCCGCCATCATGGTATGTGCTATGCAAGAATTAGTAGGATTACAGTGCTAATATTTTGCTTAGGCTGTCATCCCTGCATTTTTCTCAATCGGTATCTCAAGAGAGTGAAGATTAGCTGTGCAATCCATGCATTTGTCAAACAGTCTTTCGGATCCCATTGGG
>JABBWB010000749.1:0-14292 GCA_016628085.1 Suillus occidentalis
TTGTATCCGTCTCCGTGATCGCGACGCCTGCTCCCGAACCCGACGTTGTTGCTCAGGACGTGGGGGGCTGCACGTCGGGATTCCCGGTGTGCTGTGCAGTTGCTACTGGTGATTATGTACGTTTTGGGCTCTAGCGTCAAAGAAGCACATGACCTAACTTGACCTGCACTCAACGTTTGTGTAGAGCGAAGGTGCGGAGTGCATGATGGTTCCTAATGTGAGCGCATGCAGTAACTCAACGACCACACTCTGCTGCGAGGGCGTACGTATTTCAGTATCATCCGGTGTTATTGGCATGTGCTCATCATTGACGTAGGTCGACACTGTGGAGATAACCGGAATTGCAGGGAATTGCACTACTTCAAGTTAGTTCTAGAGATATACCTCTGCTTTGCTCGTAAATTTCTTGCGCCGTGAGATAACTGCAAGGAGATGGTTTACAGAACACCATCAAGAATGCAAACCACTAGGCGTTGCTGATCTCTACTAAGTAAAGTAAGAAATCCTGACCGGTTATTTTCTACCAGTTTTCTTTCTTCACTTTGTGCACCCAATGTACACAACGAGGGCCACATTTGCACTTAATGGTGAGATTTCAGAATTTCAGAACGTGGCAACAAGAATCATTGGTTACGACAACCTTGACTGCTATTGTTTACAATTTCATTTATCATAAAGGTGTGAGAGCGATTTACGAGAATCATCAAGTGGATGCCTTCCTTTATCTGAAAACTAATGTGTGTTCAGCTGACTGTCGACAGATTGTATTTGCGTCGTTTGCAATGCCCACCATTGAATGACACGCGACTTAGGCCCCCACCGAGTCCTCAGTCTATACCACTCTATCGCGGATCGATATGAGGGCTAACTTGTCTATGAACACGGTAGGATAGCGGTGATCAAGCTAGACAAGGTCTTAGCGGACGTGAAAGACAACGGTGAGGGGGACTGCGCACGAGCAAAATGTTAAGTATCAATTGAGTGTTTGAGAAGTGCGAGAAGAAGAAAAGCTGCCGGTGTCAATCCAACCGGTGAGTGTAGCACATGATGATCGAAGAATGTGATAAAAAGGAAAGTTGTCTCGGAGGCTCATCTTCCGGTACGAGTAGCACGCGTACATATCGTATCATCCAACAAAAGGGTCTTGCAGAATAAACCACCATCTATGGCAGTCTACACTGGTGCCTTCTCCTCAGTCTCTGGCTCACCCTCCACTTCAAAACTACTTTTCTCATGATACAACACTCCAATACCCACATTTCCCGGAGGCGAGACCCAACAAATCACCGAGAACGCGACGAATGATATCAAAAGACCTGCAGAATCGCCGAATTTTTTGCATGAATATTAAGATACCGTTTCAAAGAGCCAAACCTACCAACGAAGAATGCAATTTTGAACATGCGCACCCACACATTCCACGTAGTCGCGTTGCGAGTTGTCATGATTAGCCCAGGCATGGTTGGGAAGACCCCAAGCACCCAAGCGAGTGGAGCACGCCAGTGGACGCCATTGCGATACCTTGCCAGAAGTGAGGTGAATAATATGCCTTGTGATGTTTGCGCACCAGTAAATAGAGCGTTTGTCGCCGATGTAGCAGTCCTCAAGCTTGATCACACATCTCCTGACTACGAAGTAGTCGGCGAGAAGGATTCCAGTAAAGGGAGCAACTGAGGAAAAACAGTTTACATGCGATGAGTAAGACTTGGTTGACACGTACAGAATATTCCGAAGCCAGATATCACGGTTAGGAAAGTTGAAGCATTGGATAGGTATTGCCAGGGGTTCGAAGCTAGCCCCAGAAAAGCGAGCAGGTAAGCACCCCTCCTGATGTTGATATAGCGTCTGAGGAAGATCATCAGTTAATTCGTACATTCGGGGTACAAGAAACGCAAATACGGACGGTACAACTCCCCTGCTCGTGTGTCAGGTAGATGTTACAACATGTTACAACATGAGAATCAAGACGTACGAGAGATCCATTCCGGCGCTCACAGAATTGAGAACAATGCTAATACCGAGTTGGGCACACACACAGCCGAGTCCAGCAAAAAAACTGAAGCGTGGTCAGAGAAGGAGCTAGAGCATAATGTGTCACATACATCGCAGCACGAACTGTCCGATAGAATTAAGCACCCACACTTCATACAAGATCGTCCTTACCTCTTGGGGAGTCATTACTGAAGAAATGAGTTCAGCTGTACCCCAGCGGACGACCCCCACCCCCACTTACTAGTAATCCTGCAGTGTTACGAGAAGTAGGAAAGGCTCCCAAATCAGACTCCCTACAATTTCTTGGGCGCATGACGTGACAATGATGCCGATCGTGGCACATACAATAATGCAAAATGGGCTGGGAGTAATCAATCAGTGAACCAAACTAAATATGGACTGTGGACGTACGCGGCGATGAGCTGAGATAGCGTGGGCGCATCTGAATGAACGTGTTAGTCTGATAAACAAAGATGTGATTGCTTTGGACAGACATGGCCTGTTGGCATAGCGCGTCCAGTCGCTTTGACCGAGGGTCCCACCACCCCTTTGAACCGTAGCCAAATACATATATTAGGTACACATGCAAGCGACGAAAGGACAGTCTCGCACCATGCGCCGAGGATCGCGGTGATACCGAATAACATGGCCCTATCGCATTGGTTATTGAAATATCGAATTTGTCTCGAGACATAATCTTACCATCCTGTTCCACCGTGGACGGGACTAGCTGGCTCCCGAAACAAGGGACCACCAGAATGCGTATTCGAGACCGCCCAAGCAAGAAGTCCGATCAGGCTGGATTGTAAATTAAGTGCAGCGCATGCGTCAAATTAGAATGGTGATGGTGCTTACGTGCCACCAAACATGACAGACGAGACAATGAATGGTTTCTGGAGCCGCTCAGGAGGGATGCGCATGGTTGTGATGAAAAACACGTAGTAAATGCTGCATACGACATGTCAGATTGATGGACTCGTAGAAAGGATGTGTCTGACATTATGCCTATGAAGTCCTTGGTCAGCAAGATTCCTCCTGCCAATGTCTGCTTCCTACGTCGTTGTGCTTGAGCGTTGAAAAACATAACAAATTGAGCGTGCTTACATGTGGGCAAATCCTAAAACAAGATAAAATGAGTATTGCTCAATCCGAAAGGAAGGTTGCGCACCAGGAATGATAGCGCCGATTGTTACCTATTCAAATGTATGGAGTGTAGTGAGATGCGCGAGAACTCGGGGACGTACCGCAACAGCTGCACGAAACAGCACAGTTTATCAGTAACGGAACGGAGAACACGAGCAGAAAGTAGATCACCTTGTCCACCCCAGTAGGCCTGGAGGCCATCCCAGCTAAATGCACATATCTGCTTTCAGCACTTGAAAAAGAAACTCGAGACTTACAAGATGGTCCTTAAATTGTGACATTAAGCAGTGCACCCCAATATGTTGAGCGCGCCACTCACGCAAAAGCACGAATGATAACAGGAAAATAGGCACCTCTATAAGGGGAATCAACACAATGTGCCGCTGTTGGTTGTTGTATACTCGCCGCATGCCCCAGCTGAACCTGCACGACACAGTGAAACCTATATGGTGTCTTTAAGCCTCTGTCAGCATTTCAACGGAACCCGTCCCGTGACTACAACATCCCCACCTCTCTCCCATCCACCCGCACGCGACAGAAAGCACTCCAACAATGAGACCTCCGATGACGAGGGTCGCGATAGCCTGTTGCGCATCTAGACCGTAAGCGAGTAATGTACTGCCCGCGGCATACCCTGAAATGCAAAGACCACTGATGCACCAGTATATGAAGTAGGACCATATCTTGTAGGTGCGGCGCTCTCTTGGCATGGGGATGAGGTCGCGGTTGAGCCATGGTGTATTGGGCACTCCAGGATCGGTGGGTACCTCAATGTACTGGAGGAACTTGTGCCATCGACTCGAAGGCGGATGGGAACCTCCTTCCGTTGAGTTGGTCATCGCGGGTGGTCAACGTCTCAACGCTGGTGCACAATCGAGCTCCTTGGTGACCAGTGACCCGAAGAAAGGCACAAGTTCAACTCATCAAAGCTCTGCATGCGTGCGCAGTGGATATGCCGTATTCTTTGACTCCATGGAAAATTTAGCTCGTGGGGGAATTTCAATATTGCAATTGGGTCCATGATTGGGTGTATGATAACGCAAACAAGTTCCTCATGCAGTTCTCACGGCTACAACATCAAGCTTCAAGGACTGATGGTTGTGTAGTACTATAGTCCCGGGCCTGCTTCACCATCAACTTTTTCTCGGTAGCTCAATCGTTGCATTGAAGGCCGATCTGCCACGCCAGTGAGTCACGTGGTTAAATCAGCAAACTAATCATACTCACGCATTTATGCCTGCCATAGCACTGTACGCACCCCTCATCACTGAAGCAGAGGGGGGGACAGTAGTCAGCGCTATCACGTTCACTGCCAGCGGCAGGTATCAATGCTGCAGATACTGATGCTGTCAAAGCAGCAGCAACGGCGAGGACAACCAAGAAACGCATTGTTTGAACTTTGTGAGGATGTGATATGGGGTCAAATAGTAGATCTGCCAGTGAAGGGACAGCAAGAAGACGGCTTGCTTTTAAGTGCTGAATATTGTTGTTGATGGTGACCCTATCAACCCTTTCAAGTTCGAAGGTGATATTTGCAATGCCAGCTCACCGAATCCGCCAGCAGAAGTACATCAACGATTCATTTCATAGCTTTTTTTTCACGATAACACGTAAGTTCTTCAGCTACCACGCATGACGCATCACACACAAAATTGCTCAACTCAATCCCACAAAGCTTATTGGGCTTGTGTCACTGCCGGTGTGTCAACTTGTGAAAATTGACATTCCAGTATCAAGCTTTGCTTCTGGCCACCTGCCACATCATAAAACACCTATCGATGTGTTTGGAAACCTGTTTGCTCACTATCTCCTATGCCAACAACCAGACTACAGACCCATCAGCAGTTGCTGACACAGCATGGATTTGAATGGGTGTCTTTGGCACGCACCCTCGTATGTAGTATAGCGGGCTCGCCGGGCAGTCCGGTGGATCAGACTTGCATTGAAATTGGGTTTCGACACCTGCCCGAATATATTCAAATTTTTCTTGCTTGTGCTCTTATAAGACATCCGGTCAAGCTAACTTACAAACATTCATAGGCATACTAGTAATTATTAAGGATGGGTTTTCTTCTCACACCACCGAGGTTCATGTAGTCCTATGCCGTACGGTCAGTGATCTTGCTCAGGAAGGCCCGAAACACGTCCCGCCTCAGCCTGTCACCCCTTGACTTGTCCTGCGCACCAGGCTCTGGTACCAGCTCGATCATCGCATTGATCTCCGCCACCGTATTCCTCGAATACTCCTCGTAGTGCTTAGGAATATTCAATCCCTCGTCGTTGTATATGTCCTTCACAGCTTGCTCTCGCACAGCCTGATCTGCGCCCTTCTTCCCGTAGTTTTCGTACAGAAGTTGTTTCTGTGCCTCTGTGCAGTGCGCGAGTGCTGTGCATACGCACCAGGAGCACTTGCCGTCAACGATGTCCGTACCAATCTTCCCAATCTGTGCCTCGGTACCATGGTAGTCGAGGTAGTCGTCTTGTACCTGAAAGAACTCGCCCATAGGAATGAGAATGCGGTCTGCCTCTTTGTACGGCTCTATGGTCTTCCCATTGAGCTCATATACATCTGGGACACCACACATGCGCATGGCGAGCGCGACACTGAGGTAGAAAGAGTAGTAGGCTGTTTTGTACTGCACAATGAAGATATGTTTGCGGAGGGTGTATTTTCCTATGTCAAAGTTGTCCTCGGGGGCAGTGATTTGGTCAACAAGCTGACCCATCTCTGTCTTGTAGGTCACCTGGGTGACTAGGGTTAGAGAGGTGCAATGAAAGGGCGTTGTGTGTACCTCCTGGAACAATTCCAGTAAATCAACATAATAGCTGTCACGTCTGAAATGGTTCTTAAGGATGTGGTAGATGGCGCCCTCGAGCATGCATGAGTCATTTATAGCAATGTTATGTACCTTTCCGAGCCCCTTGACATTAGAGACGCGGTACCAGCACGGCTGGCCACGGCGTGAAATGGAGCTGTCCATGATGTCATCGGAAACGAGGAAGAATGCTTGAAGCTATCAGGGAATGACTTTGGATTTTTTAGGATGGAAAACGGAGAACGTACAAGCTCGATACACCATCCGAGGAGGGCAGCTTTGAAGTATTCATCGTCAGTTGGAACGCGGTTTAGGAGAATCGTGACGGTGTCAACGACGGATACGCCGCGATTGAGTTTACCTCCAGGGACATTGTATATCAGGTTCTAATAGGATGAGAGTCAAAAAAAATTGGCACAGGTGGTGTAGCCAGTGAGAAAATCCAGTTGGTGACAATATTGATGGCAGTCCCGACGAAGACGTGAACATCGACATTCGGTGGAACTAACATAACTAGTCACCTCGCTGAACCACGCAATGGCATCTTCAGGCATCTTCTCAGATTTCAACCAGTTCTTCCCGGATGTCCTCAAAGACTGCAAGAAACTTATTCCGCGTGTCTGCGTACAACATCGTGCAAGAATAAGTAGCGATGGGATCGAACACGACACTGATTTGCAGGGTGAAAATAAACCGAGATTGACAAACGCTTGGAGCGAAGGAGACAGCATCAGTCAATATCTCCAATATTAATACCTGGTTGAGATGAGACCACTTTCAAGCCATATCACCAATCCGCGCCAGATGGCACGAATGACAATTCACCCAGTAATCAGGAGATTTGATGCTTTTGATGTGTCGGCCGACCACCCGAACATAGGAAGAAGGTTGAAACGTTGACTGAAGCTTATATATTCCTCAAACACAAAATCAAGTGATACCATGTGACCGATGATCGACGAAATATGGTTTTCCTCACCCTAACCAAACTAGACGTGTGACTTTTTACTGCACCTTTGAGTTGAAGATCGAGAGGCCTACTAAACTCGAACGACAACCAGACAATGAAGTATTGACTGCCACCATCCCCGAGGTCGTATTCGGACAATTCGAAATGAAAATGCAGGCAGGCTATCCAGAGTCCAAACAATGGTTGCCGCTACTTGATCGCATGCTGGGTAAGAAGAGCGCGCGCTGCACAGAAGCTGAAATAGCGAGACCGTGCTGATCGCAATCAGGAAATCGAGCGAGTGCCTGCAGAACGCCAACCATTATTAGACATCGATAAGGAGGAAATCCTTCAAGCTTCAAGATGATAATTCAACTGAGCTGAACGCACATTCGACGAAGCCTAGTATTCTCTCGGAGAATATTCAAGCTCAAGCCTGCACAACAGAACGGTCTGTCACGTGTCACAGCCTCATGCGGTTTTTTGACACTTGAATTGTGCTCCCTTGTCCTCCATAGCATGCACTGAATATTTCCAATAGATGCAATCAGCTAAAGCCACTGCCTCCCACTGATTCCCCATGACCATTGGAATTGCGCTCCGATTTGGGACGTGATTCATGACAAGGGCGACCAAATGTTATTGCTCACCGTCACCGCTGGATTGGATTAGAATGCGGCTGACCGTTGGTAGGTGTGCGTCATTTAAATGCGCGTCACAAGTATCGCCGCCTGCGTCAGCCTCTTGGGTGCGAGTGTATAAAAGTCCAGCCGTCTCTGCTTTTCCGCCATCTTGTTCTCTTCCATATTCCACGCGCACATCTGCATTAGTTTCTGTTTCCCCTTTCACCATATGATCATCCCCTTCATATCACTGCGACGAGGCTAACATCGGGTATGTGCTAGTTTAACCCGCATGCGGTGTATCTGGTGGCTTCTCTATTGACCGCCCGCCTGCCAAAGTATTAGCTCTCCGCAGCGTCATCGAGCCTCCATCATCATTCTCAAGGAGCCTGGCAATGTGGTACGCCTTCCAAGGTGGATATTCCCCGCTGACATTCCCTTAGATTTCTACTGGTAAATAAAGGTGTATTATTTCATTGTGGTCGACCACTATACCGCTATGATTGGTGAGTTCTTTTTTGGTTGGGGGAATAACGTGTGCGGTGGCCGCGGGAGCGCGCCTGATGCATGGCACAGCGTGCGATTGCCGTGGGTGTTGTGCTACAGGTGTAAGCCTGAGGCTATCGTTCGTGATGGGGTAGTTAGTTGCTCGGGCTGCAAAGTGAGTAAGGTTCTGCCCGCTTGTCTGCCCGCTGCCTTCGACTCGCTCGCATGCCGCTTCGTTCTTTCAATCAATCGATCTGTTCGTTTTCTACCTCTATCAAATACTCTTCTGCGGCTCTACGCTCGAAGGATCATAACCGATCGCTTCCGCTTACGTGCAGTTGCGTCGTTTGCTGCTTGCCGCCCACTGCGTCGTTGTTATTGAACGCAAATCTGCACGCTCGCTTTTTCTCGTCGATATCGTCATCGACTCATCGTCCCCACCCGTATTTCAATCCTCCGCATTCTTTTCTTTTTATCTTATCTTCTTGCTTTTGCGTTGACTCTTTCATTTTTGGGCTCACCTAGCGGATTCAAGGTGCGTCTATGACATGTATTGCTGTAGCCAACAACACATGTCTATGGACGTACCTTGAAGTCTGGGCGCAGTCTTTTGTCAGTGTTTAGATCAGTTCTTAGACTGCGTGGATCGTGAAAGCGGTCATTTCACATTGGTCTGTTTTCCTGCTCCGTGTTCGCCGTCGTTTTCATCTTGTGACATGTTGCATCGCTGTTAGTAATAGATCCAAGTTATACCACAACATACTTGTGTATACGCGTGTAAACAAACCTTGATTTTATTCTTTAACGTTGGCGTGGTTTGACCGAATTCAACCGCAGGTGACATTACGATCAATAATTATTGCACCGAACCCTGAACAGACGATACAAAAGCAGAGGCAGCGCAGTCACCAATTCAATCGTAACACACCGCTACACATAGTAGTGATGACCTCCGTCATACGCCCATATTTGAAGTAAACATTGTAAATATCAAGCAAGTGTAGCAGCTCTGGTAAGGAAAGCATCCTTAAAGTCTCGCGACCGTACCACGTACGAAGGTGCACTCCAGCTGAGTCGCTCAACAGTCTGGGACTTGCGGTAGACTCCTGCAACCAGAACCTTTAAGGTCGCATCGCAGGGGGACAATAGTGCGAGTCCGGAATGAGTTGAAAAAGTGAAGATTGCGAGCGCCAAATTTACTTATAGTTTAGTTCAGGGCCGGTTGTGATGATTGAAGATATCTGAATTGAACTACATATGGTATGAACAAACTTATGTATGGGTATATGACAAAATCGGCGTAGTAAATCAGTGTAAGTAATATGTAGTGCTCGTAAGAAACATTCAGACACTATGCTACGCCCCAAAACGATTCCAGTTGGATTGACTTCAAGTTCAGTGTACACGTGCAGCTTAGCCAACGACACTGATAATGGCCTCTACACAGTCGAGGGCCAGACCCACTACATCCATTTTCTTGCTGCAAAGGGGGTAGACGCTAACGAGCAACATTAACCGACCGTACAAATATTAAAGGAGAAACTCACTAGTCAGTTGTCTTTGCAGGTGAGCAGGACAAGCCCACTGGGCCAGTAACAGAAGTACTGTCTACATGTACGGTCTGGAGCAGCTCCGGAATGAAAGTGTTATCCGACTGCAAGACCTGCCTGCAGTAGGTCAAGGTGTAGTCAGAGCTACACGACTCTGCACGACGTGCCAGAGATGGCGATTTGACGTTAGAAGACGATGCACTCTCCAGGCCCTTGGCAGCATTGGTTCCAAACGACTTCAAGTCAGTGGGGGGTGAAGACTGGGTGCGCTCGGTGGTGGAGGGATCCGAAGGCATGTAAACGCCTGGAATGTGACGTTCCCGGGGCAAATTGCCTGTGATCACCGCTACCTTGCGAGCGTCCCCGACTGCAGAATGCATGTCGGATACGTCGGGTGCCTCAGGCGTAGGATTGTTGGGTTGAGGCACTGTGTCATTGGGTTGAGCGCGGGCGTAGTTCCAGGAAATGGCCGCTGCACCACTGGGGGGCCTGAGCGTGGAGGCATCGGGCATGTCTGAATCTTCTTTGTCCGACTTGTTCTTGCCCTTACGCGGCAGCGAAGGCATGAAGCTGCGAAGAACGTTGGGTAATTCAACATCAGGATTCTTGAGCACTGAGGCGCTGGAGGCATCGACCTTGGGGAGCTCGTCTGTGACAAGAGGCTCATCCCGAGGGAGCCTGGCGACAAGCTCGCTAAGAGCATCCTTAGGAACTGTAGGTGCCTTCTCCTCCTCCACCTCAGGAAGGTGGAAGGAAAGATGGGCTACCTCGCGAATCTCCTCGTGTACATCAGTGATGCCGAGTTGGTCTGTAGATGGTGTATTGACGTCAGAGACGCTGGGTATGCTGACACCGAAAACGCGAACGCCATCTAGGGTACTAGAACCCTTGGAAGTGGAGTCAACGGGAAGGGCAGCTGCGAAAGCAGCACCGATAATAATCAAAAGAGCGGACTTGTTGAACATGTTAAACGAGTGTGGGTGGGTCGTGATATGGGGTAGTAACAAAGACGAAGGAAGTTCGACTGGGGTGCGCACCAGGCCAAGGTAAAGCTTTTATACACTCGCATAATGTTCGGTACGGTGGTTTTTGTTGACGCAACCCTTCAGAAAACAAGAACTGTGATCAACACGGGTTCCAAATCACGTATGTCCGTAAATTCCATGACCAATCGGTTAGATATTGTGGAGGTGGCGGTTAAGTGTCAAATGGGCCTGACCTGAGCGCTGAGCCTCAAGTTTCCTGCAAAGCCCCCATCGAGGTGCAGTGGGGAGTTGGGCAAGGCCACTTTTGTATTATACAGACGATTTGAAGCTATCACTTGAAGGATTGGCACCAGTGAATAAATACGTGATGCCCTCGGAGTTGAGACGTAAAAGACGGCATTCTCGCAATTCGAAGGTTGTCGAAATATCAAACAAAAAAGTACTAGCGTACCATGACGCACCTCAACCACATTGTGGGATGACCGCCGACAATGATGGGCCCTTCAGGACAGTGGTGCGAAAGTTGTTTTGCACCCAACACATCTTATACTTGAGCGACATGGATTAGCAACTTAAGCTTTGAGCTCGGTGCCGTGCTAGTACCAGAGAAGCCTATCGTTAATAATAATAAGTTATCCGGATCACAACCGCTGGCGCCAGCAAAAACTAAGACATCCCTACGCATGTAATCCAGCGTGGGCAACATGTCGCAAGCAGTACGGAATGTGAGTTCGAAGTTCATAAGCTAGCCAAATATTTCCACATCCGTCGCACCTGTCTCTGCATCTTCATCTTGAAGGGAAATATCATCTAGTTTCATGCCGTTTAAACCCTGCAGCAATTCGTCACACGAACTTTGTTGGGCCGAAGCCACAAGTTTTTGCCCTAAGGGTGCAATAGTGTATAATCCGTCAATTAGGGAAGTAGCAGTGAGGACTTGGCAAAAAAAACGCGCCTGACTGAGCTTTGGCCGAGAGTCCGTTGTAAACATGCATTGGCACCGGTTGAATGTCAGTGGGTGGAAGCAAGTCTTGCGACGATCGATTCATCACGAACCTGCCAATGTCATTTAAATAACGTTTGACAATATTTGCATTGGTGTTCCACTTGACTTACGATGGGTGAATACTGAATGTGGCCTTGCCTGCAATGTGCATGCTGGATAAGCGAGTGGGTGTACTGCGTGTCTGCATGGTCGATAAAACTACCAGGCCACAGGACATCCGTGGGTGCATGTGTCATTATAGCCTTTGATACAAAGTTCCAGGTACCGAAGCTCCAAGGTAAATACCATGGCAGTCAGTGCCAACGTTTGTAAAGTTTTTGGATGCAGGTTGACTAGACTACCAAATACTACCGTATTGGGCGTGGCTGGGAGACCTGGTCACCTGCTGACATAATGATGTCGCGTCTAGCTTGCGCGTCGATTAACCTGTTGTACCAATTCTACCATGGACCACTTTCCAACCAACTGGGGTCGTCCAGTGAGTACCGTGGACTGGATGTGTTATATGGTACTGAATTCTGATTTTGCAGCGAAACGACGCATTCGATGCATATGCTACCTACCCTATTCACCAGCGACCATATAATGGTCCAAAGGATACTTTCGCTGATGGCGTACAACGAACACAGTAAGTCCATTCAGTGACCGCTTTTCCTTTCTCTCAGCTTGATTTGTAGACAACCAATTGTAACTGGGACGAGTGTGCTGGCGATCAAGTACAAGGATGGTGTCATGATGGCCGCTGACAATCTCGGTACTTTCACTTTAAAATCACTCCGTCTATCAGCTCATGCAATCTCTGACAGCATCATACGGATCCCTCGCTCGATTCAAGGATGTGCAGCGTCTGCACCAAGTCGGCAACTATACTGCCATTGGTGCGGGAGGCGACATGTCGGACTTCCAGTACATTCAGTATATCCTTGAGGAACTATCCATCGATGAGATATCAGCACAGGACGGTCATGAACTCGGTCCTGTCGAGATCCATGAATACATGTCGCAGCTCATGTACGCGCGTCGGTCCAAGATAAACCCGCTCTGGAATTCTCTACTTATTGGCGGATTCAAGGATGGCAAGAGGTAAGGATGCGCTACGTTGTTTTCGAGCAGGAATCAACTATTATTCAAGGTTTTTGTCGTACGTTGACCTATTGGGTACGACGTATTCTGCCTCGACACTTGCTACTGGATACGGCGCTTTCATTGCCCAACCACTGTTGCGCAAGGCCGTCGAAGGGAGGGAGGACGTCATTACTGAAGAGGAAGCACGGAAGATTCTAGAGGATAGCATGCGCGTGCTGTTCTACAGAGATGCCCGAAGTTTGAATAAGGTACATTTTCAGTGACTATTGTTCTTACATAATTAACTGACTTTTCCTTCAGTTCCAAATTGCTACCATCTCTAGCGCAGGCGTGTCCATCACTGATTCGATGCAACTCGACACTGCATGGTCATTCGCGGAAAATATCAGGGGTTATGGTGCCCAGACACAGTAGCTTGTATGCGTGTATTTTCAAGTCTAATTCATCCTACGAAACATGCGAAGTCCAGTAAAACCCGAGGTTACACTATTGACTCTCCCACGTTGCAGAAGCTGAAGGTTTGGAGGTCTTTTAACGGTGCTGTCACGTTTGAATCCATCCACTTCCCAGAGTGCGTTGCTGACATCCCATTTAAGTTCATGGATGAGTTGGCAGAGAACAGTACTCACCATAGGCTCCCGAGCAGTCCAGGTCCAAGAACAAGCGCACTTCCCCGACCGCGCTGCTTGCTTGGGTGACTATCGAGCTCACGTTGCCGGCCAACCCTGCGGGGACCGGTGTGCACGCGCATGGCACAGTATTTCCTTGTTCCATTTCCAGTGACGAACCACTGCAATTTACTTCCGAGGATAAAAAAATGCGGAAGGGCGAGCTCGTGTTTGAATATGAGCATGCCCCAAATGCCGAATGAATGGACGCAAGGGCAGCCAGAAGTGTAAACTTCATGATATCCTATGGGGCATCGTTAGTGAAACTCCACATCATTAGACACCTGTGTAGCCTCACCGCCACTGGGTGTTGATACGGATGGTTGAAGATGATTGATCTGGGACTTTCCCAACGCGATGGCCTAAAATATGGGCGGCTCGGGCTCGGGCAATGTGCTTTAATACCCCCCGTATCAACCTTCTTGATTACCTATTAGGTTGGAGGGGAAGAATGCTTGCCTTGAGCGAAATGAAGTATACATTCACTGATGGGCCTACTATGCGTGGCTGTCGGCTGTGAGCATGTGAGTCTTCAACTGAAACACTTCCATATCATGATATCGCGCATGTCATATGCATATGCGTTCTAGGAGGGAAGTCCTGAAATTCCTCCGCGTACCACACAGATAAAGAAAATGATGATAATGTTGTTAGGTAACCACTAAGGATAAAGCGAACAAGAAATCGAAAAGAATAAGCGGAGTACTTGATTGAGTCTTCCCTTCGAAACACTTCGGCTCTCAAAGCTCCCCTCGGAAGTAAGTGCATAAAAATTGTAAGAACGTAATGACAAGACCTTCCCTCTGGAGTAATAGGAAGCTAGGAACAGCGGCAGCAAAAACCTCTAATGTCATCACAACATGACGACTTTCTGCAGAATGCTAACGGCAGCGACCCAAACTCAACCTCAATGTGGGTTGTTCCATCAAGTTTAGATTGCATGCGCCCTCCAACGCATCACATCATTTTTGCAGCCCTCATCTGATT